>JAJOZX010013277.1:27500-37500 GCA_023014485.1 Bathynomus jamesi | reverse complement strand
ATCACTTCCAATACCGTTGATTTTTTCTAATTCGGCATCGATGTATTCCGGACTGGCGATCCTAAGGGCGGAGAAACATTGAAGGAAAAATGGCCTTCTTAGTGGGGGTGTCATGTCCCGAGTAAAAGTGTACGTAGGACAAATTGTTTGTTTTTTTCCGATAGATACTAAACGTAAAACCTGGGCTTTCCCTATGTACACGCACATCCAAAAATGGGATTGAATTGTCTTGTTCCACTTCCAAAGTAAACTTAATAGAGGGGACTTGGTCATTTAACTGAAGGAGGAAGTTATCCAGGTCACGATTCATGGGCCAGATACACAAAATATCACTCGTACTTTGTCAAAAAAATATTTTAGTACTTCCATTTTTCCCGGGCTTTTTAGGCATTGCTAATGTATTTAAACTTTTGGATATTAATGTAGTATTTTCATATAACAATATTGTGAAAAATATCATAGTAAAAAATAGCCCTACCAATAATTCAGGCATTATCTATAAAATTGGTTGTAAACAATGTGATTCCTTTTACATAGGTCAGACGGGAAAGGATTTGCACACACGTATAAAACAGCATCAATATTCAGTTAGAACAGGACAGTTGTCCAGTGCCCTTTTTGTCCATTTGTCAGAGTTATCCCACTGTATTGATTGGAATAATGCTTCAGTTTTATTTCACTCTAGCAACATTGTTAATAGAAATATTCTTGAGTCTGCCATTATCCAACTAACAAATAACTTCAACATAAGCAAAGGTCTTTTTCAACTCGATCCTGTTGTTTTGAATTCTTTCAGAACAGATTTAGATAAGAAAGGTAGAACGCTAAATCTTTGGTAAATTTGTATGCCACCCTAATAACTTTTATTTTTCAATTTTTATATACAAAAAATAGGGCAGAGTGCTAAAACACGGGCAGATTTCCAGTATAAATTTGTATATATATTTTATTTTTTTATCTATAACATTGGTTGGAAACAATTCTTTTAATCTTGTGCTAAAAATCGATAATTGTTCAATTTTTTTTTTTTTTATACAAAAAGAGCAGAGTGCTAAAACCCGGGCAGATTTCCAGTATAAATTTGCATATATATATTTTTTTTTTATCTATAACTTTGGTTGGAAACAATTCTTTTAATCTTGTGCTAAAAATCGATAGTTTTTCCTTATAAATTTGTGTGCCCCCTTCCACAATCCTTTAATTTTGTTTTTCTGTTTATTGTATATATATATATATATATATATATATATATATATATATATTTTTTTTTTCTGTAATCTATATATAGGTTAACTCTTTATGTACTTCAGTGTTCCTGAGGATGTCATTAGACGAAAGCGCTTGAGCACCATCTGTGTTTCCTTTCCTTCGTGGTTTTATTCATCATAAATATTTTTCACGTGTTACTTTCGTGAAATAATTTTCATATATATATATATATATATATATATATATATATATGGGATGAATTTCACAATAAAACACGTGAAATGAATGAATGCTGCAAACCCACAAGGAAAAAGAAAAACGATTCCAAGGCCTTTCGTGTATTCAAAGCTACATCTCGAGGTGTAGCTTTGAATACACGAAAGGCCTTGGAATCGTTTTTCTTTTCCTTGTGGGTTTGCAGCATATACATATATATATATATATATATATAATATTATATATATATATATATATATATATATATATATGTGTGTGTATAATATATAATGTTTGTTTGATTAAGTGGAAATATGAAGAATTAAACATCTTTTCACATACAGCATCATTCCGCCCATACGCCAATTTCAGGGTACGAGCAACTCGTAACAGCATTGCCAAGCAAACAGGTGGGGTCGAAGTACTGACGAGACTTCCGTACGTGGTTCATCACCACTGAAAGCAACACTGCTCTGTGTTAGTCTAGTCAAAAGAACATCTATATCCGTATTCAATTTATTGCAATTTTCGTTAATTTGTATTGCATATGCCTCCAATTATTATTAGTCCTGGTGCATGATTCTTCAGGAGCAAGATGCACCGCAAGTTTGCGTTTCGTCTTTGAGGCACCACAAATTTACCTGTATTAATCACAGTCATACTCTTACTACCTCAGGCTTGTTGTACACCGTATATATATATATATATATATATATATATATATATATATATATATATATATATATATATATATATATACATACCATACCTTACAACCTTACAAAGATTTCGCATGATGATCTCTCACTTCGCGAAGGTCTAGCTTGTCGCCCCTCCTCTCGAATTGGCCTGGTGAAGTAGTGAGTTTGATTCTTGCACTCTCCACCTCACATAGCCAGGTACGCCCGGCTCATCGGGAATTGTTCTGATCCAGGCGTCTAGTCTCCTTTTGAAGATTTCCACTGCAACTCCCTTCGTGTTTCTTAGGTCTTTGGGCAACTGATTAAACAGTTTTGGTCCTCTCACTACAAAACTATTTTCTTTCAGTGTTAAGGATGTGCCTTGTCTCGCCTTCAATTTGGGAATACGGCACAGTCTACCGTTCCTACTGTCCACCGTTGTTTGGGGAGTTATAGGGTTCAGAGTAAGATTAGGGACTAGTTTCTCCATTATTTTCCAAGTGTAAATAATGGTGTATCTCTCTCTTCTCTTTTCCAGTGAATATAGGTCTAGTTTGCGTAACCTTTCCCAGTAATTTAATTCTTTGCACCCATTGATCTTGGCTGTGAAGCTTCTCTGGATCCCTTCCAGCTGTCTAATGTCTTCTTTTTTTATGGGGATATTAGGATCGAGCAGTATTCCAATTTGGGTATTATCAGGGTTTTCAGTAGTGGAATCATTACATTCCTATCCCTTCGTTTAAAGGTTCTCAATATCTGTCTCGTTATTCTCTTTGCTCTGTTAACTGCTATGTTATTTTGTGTTTCAAATTTCGCATCATCTGTCATTACAACCCCTAAATCTTTTGCTTTAGAATTTCTCTGAATTTCCTGTCCATTTGGGGTATAATATTCCCCGGATTTTAGGTCTTCTCTTTTTCCGTATCGTAATAGCTGAAATTTCTCGGTGTTAAACTTCATATTGTTGTCTTCCGTCCACTTGTAGATTTTGTTTATGTCGGTTTGTAGGGATCTTATGTCTTCTGGGTTTCTTATTTTTCTACTGATCTTTGTGTCATCCGCAAAGAATGTTACTGTGCTGTCTCTGGTAACTTCCTCATCTATGTCAGTTAGCATGATTATGAAGAGTAGTGAAGCTAATACTGTGGTACTGAGCTGAGGACCTCTGATTCTGATGAAGATACTCCTTGTACTGTAACGACTTGCCGCCGCTCACTAAGGAAATTATATATCCATTTCCCTACTTTTCCTGTTATTCCCATATATTTCAGTTTATGTATTATGATTCCGTGGTCACACTTGTCGAACGCTTTAGCAAAGTCTGTGTATAGTACATCATAGTTTTCATTACTTTCCAGTGAATCAATAATGTTGTTGTAGTGTTCCATTAGTTGTGATAGGCATGATCTGCCTGACCGAAACCCGTGTTGGTTATCATTGAATTTTTTCTGCGTTTCCAAAAAGTCATAAATTTTCTGTCTAACTAATCTTTCAAATATTTTAGTGAGATGGGAAGTAAGCGATACTGGCCTATAGTTTTTGGCCTCGGATCGATCTCCTCCTTTATATATTGGAACTATGTTCGCGCTCTTCAGGATGCCCAGTATTTCTCCCGTGTCTAGTGATCGTCTCCATATCCAGTACAGAGGCTCAGCAATTGCATTCTTGCAGTTTTTGATCAGTGTGGCATTCCATTTATCCGGTCCTGCCGCTGAGTGTGTTTTTAGTTTACCTATGGCTTGTGTAATATCGTCCGTCGTAAAGTCGAAATCCGTTATACTTTCCCCTTGTAGTTCTTCTTCAAAGAACGCTTTTCTATCACATATCAGTTTGTCAGTTTTTGGATACTGAAAGATGGTTCGTACTGAGCTCTTAATATTTCAGATACTTCTGTTAGATCATCCGATAAAGCATTGTTCTCATTTTTTAAAGGTCCGATAGTCGCATGGTTTTTCGACTTTCTTTTTGCAAAATTATAGAAGTACTTTGAGTTAGCCTTTAACGCTTCTCTAGCGTCGTCTTCTTCTTTTTCTGTATGCTTCTCGATTAGTTCTTGTATGACGACATCGATACTTTGCAGTTTATCATTTAATATTTTTCTGATGTTGTTATCTTCACAATTACTTAGTTTTGCAGTCATTCTTTTTCTCTTTCGAAACAGTGCTCTCTTTTGTCTTTCGAACCTGCTTCTCTTTCCTCTTTGTTGTATCTTTGGGACATGTTTTTCCACAATTTCTAACGTCTTCTCCTCTAACGTTATTAGCATCTTCTCCGTTGTCTTGGCCTCAAAAATGGTTTTCCAATCTATTACTTCCATGCTGGCTGTCACATCTTCCCAGTTTATAGTTTTGGAGTGAAAATTAAAAATTTCGAATTTGCTTTTTTCTGTTGTGCGTGTTCTTTCCTTTCCTGTTGTCTTTATATTAGTTGTTATTTCAATGCTGTTGTGGTCCAATATCGTAGTTGGGGATATTTCTACATTATCAATTACATTACTGTTGCTTGTGAATACCAAATCTAGGCAGTTGTTTTTTCTTGTGTTTTCTGTTATTTCTTGAGTTAACATAAATTCATCAGCATATATATATATATATATATAAAATTGTGATTGGAACGGGTTCATTTATATTGCCTTGGGGAAGAAACAAAAACTTGCGGTACGTCTTGTTCCTGATGAATCATACACCCGGACCTATGAAGCCAGAAGTGACTGCAATCAATGCAAACTAATGACAAACAAGGAAATAATTATCAATTTGACCGCACACTGGATTATAACACAGAGCACTGTTATTTACAGTGATTATATAATTATTAACCACGTACGGAAGCCTCATTAATACGTTGATCCTTAAATATTTGGCAATGATACTGCGAGCTGTTCGTACCCTGACTGTGTATATACGCCTTTGTTCTACCTGTTACTTTATGTACTGACATACATGTCATGAAATTGATTGCCTATATAGTGTATAGTGTATATACAGTATTTTCAACAATTTTAATTCCAGCAATGGGATCAAGTGAGATTAACTTCAAATTTTACAAGTTATATTCATTTAATTTAATTTGGCCCTTAAGCTTTTAGGCTTACGACTCGCATCCATGGGTTAGAGAGAGGGATGGGGAACTGTGTAACCGTATAATGACCTCTTGGAACTCATAGCCAACAAACCACCGTAATTATTTTATAATGAAAGATGTAATGAGTATTTATGAATAAATCGGTCAGTTGTTAAATGACTATGTATTTGTTGAATTTGGTTGCGCCACCTGAATATTGTTATTTTCATTGTTGTACCTGTGTTATAGTTATAACACTCAAATACTTTTCTTGATAATGTCTGTCGTAAGCGAAGGAGGCATCGGATTATTAATTAGCAAATCTGTCTCTCTGTTTCGTTTGAAATTGATCCTCTGAATAAAGTTTTTTCAGAAGAAAAGGAATATTTAGAAAATTAGAGAATGCCTCCGAAAAGTTAATGATAATAATTTACTGAAAAATAAATAAATAATAGAAAAAAAATATCAAAATTTCATAACTGCAAAAAGTAAAAAAGAAAAAAAAATTGAAACAGTCTGTCGATTTTCTGACGGGATTGCTGACCCCTGCAAAAACAGCTGAGAAAGCTGTCTACTCTCGGTGTATACGAAGATATGAAGAAGCGGTGCTCCGCCATGCACAGGCGAAGACCAGGGATTTCTTTGGATTTGACACGCTGGACTTTTTGTGGTTTGAATTAGAAATTAAGAACAATTTTTTTTTCCTTATCATTATGCTGTTATGCTGTCTCCAACAAATAGGTAGGTCTCTCTCTCTCTCTCTCTCTCTCTCTCTCTCTCGTCATGGTGTAGTGGTTAGCGCCATCACTTTGTACCTATGAGGTTGTGGGTTCAAAGCCTGATGGGGCGAATTTTTTCATCATGGAAAAAATTGTGCGGATTTATGTGGATTTTTATATGACATTCCATTTATGGTACTCCAATGTTGCCCCAGACAGTTTAAATTAAATGTTGGTCATTACCTCGAGTGCGGAAGGAAGGGTTAACACGTAACATGCCTCTGAACGGGAAACCGTTATGCGTCTCCACAGGTTGTGTTAATTTTAATCTTGTTGGAGTGTAGTGCCTAGTGCCCTCACCTTCTATTCAAGAGGGTGTGGGTTCGGACGCTGGTCGGGTGATTTTTTTCTTCATATGTATCACTCACCAGGCTTCGAATCCCGGCCCTCTATGCAAAAATACGTGGTTATGCGTTTATATTTCCATCTAATAGAACCTTCAATAGAGCCAGCGTTCATAACTCAGTGGGTAACACCGATTCCCTATAAGCGAACTGAAGACACTGAGGTCGGGAGTTCGAACCCCGATAATGCTGATAATACCAGTGTTGGGCACTAAAGCGTTAATCCGATTACAGTTAATTAACGAAGTTAACTTTTTTTAACGGACTATTAACGGAAGTTAATTTCCATTTATCGTTATCGGACCAGTTAACTTCCGATAACTCGATATTTAGTCCGTTAAAGTCCGTTAACACGTTAACTGCGAGGAGTCATTCACGGAAGATCACCGCTCCGTGAATGAATTCAAACCGCCATAACTTCAGTCTGCCAATTCCGTCCTCTGCCGCAGTGGAACGGCTCTTCTCTCTCGGCAAGGACATCCTGAGGCCCAAGAGGTCAAGACTGGCAATTGGGCCTAACTTTGAGAAGTTGGTCTTTCTGAAGGGCAACCAGCACATTGTGTCATAGTCTTTAATAAATGTGCCTAAAATTTAATGTTACCTTTCAGTTCCCGCCATAATAATTCTCTGGTAAATTAAAATTTAGTTAATGGTTAGTGGTTACAAGGGTTTCAAAACATGTAATCAGTACATTTTTTATTAAAAATAAAAAATAAAAGTTATTAAGCAAAAAAGTTGCAAAACTTGATAAAAATAGTTAAATAAATACCTATTTATTGTTGGATTTTGCCTAAATAAACATTTTCTATGGGTTTTAAAGCTTTTTTCCTTGATTTTTTTTAAATGTTAGTAAAGAAATAGTTATCGTTAACGGATTATCGTTAACTTCCGTTAACTTTGTAGTAAAATTATCGGATTATCGTTATCGGAGTTAAAAATTGGGGTTAACGGATTATCGTTATCGAAGTTAACTTTTTGGTTAACGGTGCCCACCACTGTCTAATACTAATACAGAAGTTAGAGCAATGGGCCGCATTAGTTGGCCTGAGCTACTTTCTGGCCCTCCTCAATATTATGGTACCCTCGTGTGTGCCAGATAGATTTGAATTAAAGTGTGTCTACTGGCTGGACTGCAGGGGGTGGGGGTTAGCACCGTAAAAACACCTCTGGACGCGAAAGCGTTTCCTCGGGTGATGAAATTTCGGCAGTTCATCTTTGACTCTTATCCTGTCGTAACCGTAAAGTCAACACACTCTTTTTCGAGTAAAAGGACCTGACTTCGAATCCTGGTGAGAGATTAGTTTTGCACATGCAAAAATGCGTGGTTATATATATGATAGAGAAAGAGGGAAAAATGTGTATTTGTGTATCTGAAAATTATGTATCCAAATATTGGTAGCTAAAATACAAATTGTACAAAGTTATTTTCTATTTGTTGCTTTATTTTTGGATTGGCGATAACAGGAACGAAGAGAAATTGGGACGTCAATTTGCGTCTATTCCAAAAATAGTTAAAAATGAAAGTTTAAATGAAAGAATTATATTCAGGTCGAATAAAGAACATACATCCAAAGTTTATATTCATTAATTCTAATGGATTTTAGTAATTGGGAAAATTATCTACAGTGAAATAAATAAATAAATATATATATATATATATATATATGATGATTATAATGTCTCGTGTCTAATGATGTTCTATGTTCGCTTATGCACGCCTAAACGGCTATAGTAATTTGCACCAAATTTAGTATATACACATTAAAGAAGAATCAGGGAAGGTTTTAGTAACACACCCGCCTCTCCCAGTTCTCCTCTTTGCCTGTGTTTCGGGGGGTGGGGGTGTTGCTGCGCAAGGCGCGGAGGCGTTCTAGTATATATATACTGTATGTATATTTATATGTAAAACTTTCCCCTTATCAGGACTCGAACCCGAGCTCTCTGATTTGCAGACACGGGAGCGTTAACTGTTCGGCTAAGATAGAATGAAAGTTAATAAAAACTTGACGACATTTTATCACCCGAGGGAAATACATAAGACTTTCGCGTTCAGGGGTATTTTTACCCCTCCTGCAGTAAGGGAAGAAGGGGGTAAAAAAACCCTCCAAAATATTGTTACTAAAAAAAATTAACTTTCATAAAATAAAAGTAATAATTGATCTGTCAATTATCATAAATATTTTATCTTTTTTGCTAATTTTTTTTTATTGTTTGCCTAAAATTTAGCTCAAAGAATATAATTGATAAAGAGAGAATTATAATTGATAGAGAGTTTCAAAAAAATATGTCGGGGTATTTTGGTATCTGTGTTTTATCAGAAAATATTTTAAAATTACTGAATAAAATATATAGAAAAAGGATTAAATAATAAATAATTAGATAATTATTATTATTATAATTAAATAATTAAAGAAATGACGTTGAAATTACAAGTATTAGAACGTCATAAAAAAAATCCAAGCTGACTTATAATTGCAGTTTACTCTGTTCTACGTCATAATAAAATTAAAAACGCACAAAATAAAAATTGAAACATCCACGTCCCATATCTCTTAAGAAAGTGTGGGTAGGGCATTGGCCCGAGTCAAATAATAAGGGGTGACCGGCCCGCCGCTTCGTCATGACGTAAGATACAGAAAAGACAACCGCCCAGTTCTAGGCACCATTTGGGCTCGAATCTATAATTCAATGGATTCTCAACACTACCGGGCAGCACCATAATTGATCGAGTTACGAGACACTCAAACACAAAAGATACGTTTAGAAATTTGCCGTAACAGCCGAGATTCATTTGTGCTTTTTATAAAAAGCAAAAATACATATCTACCCCTCAAATGTACAGGATTACTTCGCATTTAATTCGAAATACAGTATTTAGTTTCTTCACAAGAATTAACAGTCAGTGTGTGTGTGTGTGTATTATTCAGGCTATCTCTCAAAATTAATTCATTCATGTAGTTAATTAAGATTCAAAATTATATATTGTACTAGAACAAAAATATTAATATAATTTGCAATACATATTAACATTCAAGTTACTTGATAGTTTCGAATGAATTATAACTTGACAAATTGATCCCCGATAATGATAAACTGATCCAGTTTGGTTGAAGGTTTCAGCTGTGATTGGTCATGCACTGTTTCCTCTTTATAAATTTCTCAAAATAGTTCTTCAAAGTTTTATTACCATTTCACACTTGTTACGAAAGAACATTCTCTAAAAAAGTACTTTGTAGATTTACAAGTAAAATTAATGCGAGGAAATTACAGAAATTAAGTTACGCGACACACTGTTGTCAGGTAAAGGTGTGTCCGATTATGATGACTTTGAGTTCTTCATCAATCTGAAGTGGTAAAGTGAAGCACTTACTGAATGTGAATGTATACTTTGTAGTGTCTGTAGCAAAAGTTTTTCTTCTCCCGCTCTGATGGTGACCCGCGAAAATTGTGGCAATAGTTATATTCCATATGTGTAAACCTAAAATTAGGTGTTGCCAAGTAGTGTTTAAAAAAGGGTAAATATTATGATTCGTGGAGATCAATGTTTTTGACAAAGTCGAAATTTGTTACAAAGATCGTGATTGGTCGAAATTGGTCACGTAGAAAATAACTAACCAATCTAAAGCGACCACCCAACCTAGTGTAATTTGGTCTCCGTGAAACTTATTAGCCTCAAAAGGAAATATTTTCTGGTTTTGTGATTCTTGCG
>JAJOZX010013277.1:0-25000 GCA_023014485.1 Bathynomus jamesi | reverse complement strand
AATTCGATTTCATATATTATTTGGTAGGAATGTTATTCAGGCACCAAAATTGCAGCTAATAAGCGTCTGCAAATAATTATGAAAAACCAGCAACGTAAGTTGTTAAAAAAGAGCGAATATTAAGTTTCAAATAGGCCAGATTACAGTATGTTCGGTTGTTGTTTTAGATTGATTAGTTATTTCCCACGTGACCATTTTCGGCCAATCAGGATCTTTGTAACGTGTTTCCAAAAACTGGTCTCTGTGAAACTTAATATTTACCAAACAAAGATAAGGTCGCGTCCTAAATCTCCGGTTTTGTGAAATTTAAAAGTTGGCAAACCTATCAGGAAAAGGAGTTTTGTTTTATAAGCCATCAAAAAGTCGATCGGGATGTTACCCGCGGCCAAACTTGGAAGGAGTTTGATAATATTAAACAAACTGAAAATTTTGTAGTGCTTCAAGTCGGAGCAGATGACGTAAAGAGCGCTCAAGCGATGGAGTTATAGCTGAATTTAAAGATTTAATTCAGCGTTTGAAACAAAATAGAAATATAGTCATTTCTGGAATATTGCTTCAGTAGATAGGTTTGGAGTGAGAACAAGTGCGCTCATATCGATATCAAATCGGAAGTTTGGTGTTAGATCTTAAACGTTTCATATATTGACACAGGGAAAGATTCTATAATGGGAAAAAATTGAATATGTACGTAAGGATTGGACTTATTCTTAATGCAGTAGGTAAATCGCACTTAGGAAGACTTTTAGACAAATCTACGAAATAGAGCGGTCAGTGTAGCACGAGTAATAATCGTTTTCCTAAAATATTCAGTAGGGTTTTTCTTGCAAACGTTACAAGTATTTATAATAAACTCAATAATTCACTTGTATATAATTTGGTATCCGCTGAAAAGTACTCATTATTGCATGAACCGGGACTTGATAAAGATAAATTATTGAGTTTATTACAAGATCATTGGGAAGTGCCGCTAGGATATTATGATGCTACGAAGTAGGAACACGGTTCAATCCCTCATTTTAATTAAAAATAAAGAGATAAATTGTACGATAGTTTTTAGGTTGATATTATGTTTTAAAAAAAAGTAGATTATTGAATTAATAATGTATACCGAGATGCGTATAACTGTATATGTATTTGGGGGATTTTTAACTTACCCAGTATTAATTGGGTCCATTATGAAAAGATTCGGACTATGGTCACTTTATTGGTCTACTTTACGATTATTTTTAACATCAATACGTAAATTAACCAACTATAGGTAACAGCATTATTGGGTTAATTCTCTCAAACGATGAGGAATATTAAGAAGCATATAGCAGACAATGATCACAAGTCGGTAAAATTTAATATCATGAGAAGCAGCAAAATTTATGTGAGTAACCAAAACATTCTAGATTTTAAGAAAACCAACCAACTTTGGTGTATTTAAAGAACGTTGTAGATAATATTAATTGGTAGGTTCTGTATGTGTTTAACCTGAGAGAGAGAGAGAGAGAGAGAGAGAAGAGAGAGTTACAAGGAGAAGAAGTACCTCAAAAGGCCTTGCGGCCCATACCGAGGAGGTACCAATGGCAACGGGTGCCAGGGAAAATTTCCTACACCATCAAATAGTGAGCAAGATTCGGTCTGACCTCTTCTTGAACAGATCCACAGAAGAACTGTTCACAACTTCTGGAGAGAGAGAGAGAGAGAGAGAGAGAGAGAGAGTTACAAGTTACAAGTTACAAGGAAATGAAGTACCTCAAAAGGCCTTGCGGCCCATACCGAGGAGGTACCAATGGCAACGGGTGCCAGGGAAAATTTTTGTAAAAGTTTATTTTTCTTTCAACTATCCTAGCAGTAGTAGAAAACTGGATAGAAAAGTAGAAGGCTCTCTCCCCACCCTCCGCTCCCTCCCTGCCAGAGGCAGGTACGGAAAAAGGTTGAAAAAAATACCTTGACCCTGGAAAAGTAGCCAAGGAAATTTTACAGGAAAGTGGAGAATATATAAATAGCTCTATATTTAGCTTGCTCACAGAGACACCGAGCAAGCGAACTCCTGCAGAGTTTTCTGAGGTTTTAATCTTAAACTATGAGTGTGTTCAGTACTTTGTCTAGCCTATTTTTAAACAGATTTACACTTTGACTGGAAACAACCTCTGAGGGAAGTTGGTTCCAGATATTAACTATTTTATAGGAAAAGAAATTTCCGCAGACTGAGGTCCTAAATGTCTTTACACACTCAAATAGTGTGCAAGATTTCGTCTACCCTTTTCTTGAACTGATCCACAGAGGAACTGTTCACAACTTCCGAAGGTAACCTGTTCCATGTGTCACAGATCTTATACGTAAAGTAATTCCCACACACACTAGTCCTAAACCGTTTCAAATCCAACTTCCAACCATTGTTGCGAGTTGGGTTATCATTTAAACTAAACATACTTTTAAAATCGACATCGTTGAACCCGCGTAAGAGCTTGAAAACCTCGATCAGTTGACCGCGCAGCCTCCGAGTTTCAAGCGAAAACAAGTTCAGGGCGCGTAACCGTCGATTGTAGCCCATATGCCTAACGGAAGGGATCAACTTTGTGGCCCTCGCCTGCACTCGCTCCAGCCTCACAATATCTTTCCTGAGGGTGGGCGACCAGAACTGCACAGCATACTCCAGGTGCGGCCGAACAAGGGAATTGTACAGTGAGAGCACAATCTCCTTGTTCCGAAACTGAAATTGCCTCCTGATATAACCCAATAGTTTCTGGGCTTTCTTTTCCACCTCTACACATTGTTTCGTAAACTTAAGGTCGCTGCTAATTAGCACACCCAAGTCCTTTTCTAAATCAGTCACCTCGATATTACTACCCAACATTGAGTAGTCCGACTTGGGATTGGCGTAGCCAATGTGCATCACTTTGCATTTACCCAAGTTAAACGGCATTTGCCATTTTTCGGACCACTCTCCTATCCTCCTATCCTACTTTGTTTAATAGTCATAAAAGCGAACATAAAATTTCAGTTGTAAGACCTTTATACAGAAAGTATTTAAAAATTGCGACTAATTGGAAGGACATCAACGACGAGATAATAATAAATGAACAGTATTTGGCCTTTGGGACTTTTCAAAGACAAAATCACTGAAATAAATTCTCGAGGCAACTGTTGCTGCAAAATAGAAGTCAACATCTTCCTTCCTTGACTAATCAATTTTAAAATTAGAAAGAGCCGTGTTGAGCAGAAAACTGAGATTTGTTTATAAAAAACGTCTGAACAGGTAGCGAGAACAACGTGAAAAAAGTGTTAGCAGCTGACGAGGAAGCTTCTAAACAGTGGCTGCATCCTCCAGCGCAGGACACGTCAACGCGAAGAGGCGACGTCAAACCAAAACATCAACGCGCTGGTGGCCAAACTTCCTCAAATCTCCGTGCAGCGGGCTGTCTACGGTTGGCCAGACTGGCAGTCGACGGCCTGTTGCGTGGCACGGTCAGAGTGCCGATCGGCTCCCGGGGCCGGACCTATTCTCAGCGTGCTATTTTTTCAATTACAGGGAACAATTGCGTGCTCCCCGAACTACTCTTACTCTCTGGCGACATTAAGACTAATCCAGGCCCCACTACAACTTACACATGTCACCATACACAAAGACATAGACAATAGCACCATGAGACACATACAGAAGTATAATATTAACATATTACAGTACAACGTAGATGGCCTCACAAACAAAATCATGCAGCTTAGGGAATTCGTACACAAACAAAACATTCACATAGCACTTATACAAGAAACAAAACTAAAACGCACACACAAAACACCCACCATCCCTGACTTCACGGCGATCCGTCAAGATCGTACTGGGGGTAACGGGGGTGGACTCATCACTTACATACGTAAAAGCATTAGCTACACTGATGCTACCCTAAACATTACAAACACAATCCAAGCAGATAACACGATAGAAATACAGGCAGTTAACATTAAAACACGCGCAAAACACAACACCACACTAATCAACATTTACATCCCACCAGATAGTTCACCTCAGGTGCCAGCCAATTACAATCCACAGTTACACAATCTTGCCTCTCTCACTAATGTCATCTTAGGAGGAGACTTCAACGCCAAAGACACTAGTTGGTACCTGCACAACCAAAACAACACCAGAGGCGCCAACATAGCCACACAACTAAACAGCCTCTTCATTCTTAACAATACAGAAGAACATACACACATACCACATCAAGCAGGATACTCAAACTCCTCCCCAGACATAACGTTCTGTTCCCCCTCACTAGCAACACATATACAATGGAGAACAGAAAAACAACTGTCATCAGACCACCTGCCCATCATCATTACAACACATTCTACACTCTGCCCCAACAGCCTTAGGCACACTTACAGAAATTACAAGAAAGCTGATTGGGAACAGTTCAAATACAGACTGAGGAACAATTCACCACATTAAACAGCACACCCATCATAAACATCGATACAACACTCAAGACATTTAATCAGATTATCAATAATGCAAACAAATACATACCCAAGGGCAACATTAGGAAATACAACCCAAATTACACTAGAGAAATAGCCCACCTCATAAGGCAACGTAACAACCTCAAACATAACACACAAACACCACACACAGAAGTCATAAAGCAGCAGATACAACAGCTCAACACAGAAATAAACAACAAACTCAAAGAAAAACAAACAGAAACATTCAGGGAATTCATAACAACACTAAACCACTCCACAGATACATACAGGCTATACAAGACTATAAACAGCATTACCCACTCTAACAGCGGCATTCACACCTCACACGCGGCTATCTGTCGCAGCCAAAATAATATCCCAACATACACACAACAAGCTAACATTCTAGTTAATCACTACGCAAAGATAAGTCACTTAAACAGAGACAACAACCAGAAACACGCAGACAGACAAACAGCCAGACACAAGAAAACCTACAGACTCGACACGACCAATACACCCTTCAATACAGACCAGACCACCAAGATCATCAAAAACATTAAAAATTCGAAGGCTACTGGACCAGACAACATATCTAACATACACCTTAAACACTTGGGCCCACAAGGAATGCTAGCTCTCACAAATATCAGCACATATTCATACCAACACTGTATTATTCCTGACATATGGAAACAAGGTAAAATTATTACACTACTCAAACCAAACAAAAATCCAACAGAACCAGCTTCCTATAGACCCATTACTTTACTATGCACACCTTCCAAAGTAACAGAAAGACTAATCTTACAAATCACCAACCCGCACATACCACTATCGCCTACTCAACATGGATTCAGACCTCACCACTCAACCACGACATTACTCACTAACCTGACGCAGCACATCATGGATGGCATCAACTCTAGAAGACCAGCTCAACGTACACTATTAGCAACAATAGACATTAGTAAAGCATTTGATGCTATCCCACACTTCCCTCTCATAAACAAAATACTCAACACAAACATGCACAATAACACCAAAAGGTGGCTGAGCAACTATCTCTCAGGAAGATACTCACATGTCACATTTAATGGCAAGTCATCCAAAAACAAGCTTTTTCCGAACGGGGTCCCTCAAGGCTCTGTTCTCTCACCAACACTCTTCAACTTATACATGCATGACATTCCAACACCCATAGATAACAAGCTTACCTTATCATCATATGCAGATGATATCACTCTAACATCCACCCACAACAACATCGACACCGCTACAAATAACCTACAAACATACATAAACAGTATACAAGACTGGCTCACACACAATAGACTCAAAGTAGCGCCCACAAAATCAACCATCACCTTGCTTACAAGCAACACAAAAGAACACCAGGTAATTCCACAACTTACACTAAACAACATCAACATTCCACACACTCACAGAACCAAAATACTAGGTGTCACATACAACACATCATTATCTTTTGCAAACCACATTCAGGACATTAAAAACAAATGTACGTCAAGACTTAACACGCTTAGGGTACTAACAGGCACAAACTTTGGACACCAGCAGGAAACAACATCACTCATCTACAAACAATATATTCGCTCAGTTATGGACTATGCTAGCCCATGCTGGGCACCCATTATCTCAAACACACATAAACACCTTACAAACAATACAAAACAACGCACTTCGTATCATTACAGGATGCACTCAAACAACACCAATAGAACACCTGCACACAGAAACAAAAATACTAAAAGTTAGGGAACATTTAGACATGAGGGGAACACAATTCATGGCAGCAGCGACAACTAACCCACAACACCCTTGCCACTACATGTACAATCATGCACCAACACCTCGCACCATTAAGGTAACACCAGAGAGACATTATAACCAAATACTCCATTCCATACCACGCCCCACAGACATCACACAGTACAGAAAACACATACACACACACCTAACCCACAAAGCACTGACACGACTCGGTCCGAATGCGGTCCTAGGTGCGAAGCCGCCGCCCATTAACAGGTCAGAGATCAGCCTGAGCAGATCGGATCGAGTTAACTTAGCACGATTCCGATGTGAACATCACCCCAACTTACGGACATATAAACACAGACTAGACAACTCCATAGACGACACCTGCCACCTGTGCCAAGACACACCACAAACAATTGAACACATTATGACGGACTGTACCGCTCTAGCACAACAACGAACACAACACAACATCACGAGTGCGCTGAACCTCTGGTCCACTCCGGAGAGGGCGATCGGTTACCTGCGTGCCGCCGGCTTGCTCGATCAGGGTGGGCTGATCGGCTAAACAACAACAACAACCTAGGTCCGCACGCAGTTCCTCGATCGCTTCGGGCGTCCCAACATTGGCCCCAAGCTTGGTGTCATCAGCGAATTTGGCGATCCGACTGACGATGCCACCGTCGATATCATTTATGTAAATGATAAACAACAGCGGCCCCAAAACGGAACCCTGAGGAACCCCACTAGTGACCGAGGCCCAACCCGAACTAGCACCTTTAATTACAACCCTCTGCCGCCTATTCTTCAGCCAGTTTTCGAGAGAGAGAGAGAGAGAGAGAGAGAGTTACAAGGAGTTACAAGGAAAAGAAGTACCTCAAAAGGCCTTGCGGCCCATACCGAGGAGGTACCAATGGCAACGGGTGCCAGGGAAAACACACTCAAATAGTGTGCAAGATTTCGTCTACCCTTTTCTTGAACTGATCCACAGAGGAACTGTTCACAACTTCCGAAGGTAACCTGTTCCATGTGTCACAGATCTTATACGTAACATAATTCCCACACACACTAGTCCTAAACCGTTTCAAATCCAACTTCCAACCATTGTTGCGAGTTGGGTTATCATTTAAACTAAACATACTTCTAAAATCGACATCGTTGAACCCTCGTAAGAGCTTGAAAACCTCGATCAGTTGACCGCGCAGCCTCCGAGTTTCAAGCGAAAACAAGTTCAGGGCGCGTAACCGTCGATTGTAGCCCATATGCCTAACGGAAGGGATTAACTTTGTGGCCCTCGCCTGCACTCGCTCCAGCCTCTCAATATCTTTCCTGATGGTGGGCGACCAGAACTGCACAGCATACTCCAGGTACGGCCGAACAAGGGAATTGTACAGTGAGAGCACAATCTCCTTGTTCCGAAACTGAAATTGCCTCCTGATATAACCCAATTCCTCCTGATATAACCCAATTGCCTCCTGATATAACCCAATTACCTCCTGATAAGAGAGAGAGAGAGAGAGAGAGAGAGAGAGGAGAGAGAGAGAGTTACAAGGAGTTACAAGGAAAAGAAGTACCTCAAAAGGCCTTGCGGCCCATACCGAGGAGGTACCAATGGCAACGGGTGCCAGGGAAAATTTTGTGAAAGTTTATTTTTCTTTCAACTATCCTAGCAGTAGTAGAAAACTGGATAGAAAAGTAGAAGGCTCTCTCCCCACCCTCCGCTCCCTCCCTGCCAGAGGCAGGTACGGAAAAAGGTTGAAGAAAATACCTTGACCCTGGAAAAGTAGCCAAGGAAATTTTACAGGAAAGTGGAGAATATATAAATAGCTCTATATTTAGCTTGCTCACAGAGACACCGAGCAAGCGAACTCCTGCAGAGTTTCCTGAGGTTTTAATCTTAAACTATGAGTGTGTTCAGTACTTTGTCTAGCCTATTTTTAAACAGATTTACACTTTGACTGGAAACAACCTCTGAGGGAAGTTGGTTCCAGATATTAACTATTTTATAGGAAAAGAAATTTCCGCAGACTGAGGTCCTAAATGTCTTTACACACTCAAATAGTGTGCAAGATTTCGTCTAACCTTTTCTTGAACTGATCCACAGAGGAACTGTTCACAACTTCCGAAGGTAACCTGTTCCATGTGTCACAGATCTTATACGTAACGTAATTCCCACACACACTAGTCCTAAACCGTTTCAAATCCAACTTCCAACCATTGTTGCGAGTTGGGTTATCATTTAAACTAAACATACTTCTAAAATCGACATCGTTGAACCCTCGTAAGAGCTTGAAAACCTCGATCAGTTGACCGCGCAGCCTCCGAGTTTCAAGCGAAAACAAGTTCAGGGCGCGTAACCGTCGATTGTAGCCCATATGCCTAACGGAAGGGATTAACTTTGTGGCCCTCGCCTGCACTCGCTCCAGCCTCTCAATATCTTTCCTGAGGGTGGGCGACCAGAACTGCACAGCATACTCCAGGTACGGCCGAACAAGGGAATTGTACAGTGAGAGCACAATCTCCTTGTTCCGAAACTGAAATTGCCTCCTGATATAACCCAATAGTTTCTGGGCTTTCTTTTCCACCTCTACACACTGTTTCGTAAACTTAAGGTCGCTGCTAATTAGCACACCCAAGTCCTTTTCTAAATCAGTCACCTCGATATTACTGCCCAACATCGAGTAGTCCGACTTGGGATTGGCGTAGCCAATGTGCATCACTTTGCATTTACCCAAGTTAAACGGCATTTGCGATTTTTCGGACCACTCTCCTATCCTACCTAGGTCCGCACGCAGTTCCTCGATCGCTTCGGGCGTCCCAACATTGGCCCCAAGCTTGGTGTCATCAGCGAATTTGGCGATCCGACTGACGATGCCACCGTCGATATCATTTATGTAAATGGTAAACAACAGTGGCCCCAAAACGGAACCCTGAGGAACCCCACTAGTGACCGAGGCCCAACCCGAACTAGCCCCTTTAATTACCACCCTCTGCCGCCTATTCCTCAGCCAGTTTTCAATCCACCTACCTATTTCCCCACCGATACCCAGCGCGCGCACTTTCGCCATTAGCCGGCGGTGAGGTACCTTATCAAAGGCTTTCTGAAAGTCGAGATAAAGTATATCAATCGCCCTACTCTTATCGTACTCACTCAACATGACGTGGAAAAACTCGAGCAAGTTGGTGAGACACGACCTATGCCGTCTAAACCCATGTTGGGAGTCCCCAAGCAGCTTGTAGTAATCCAAATGGTCAACGATTCTATCAGCTATTATCCTTTCTAATAATTTACCTACAACTGAAGTGAGACTAATCGGACGATAGTTCCCTGGACTTTCGTGATCCCCTTTCTTAAAGATAGGGGTCACGTTGGCCTCCCTCCAGTCACCAGGCACCTGGCCCATCTCCAACGATTTGTTGAAGACTGTAGCCAGGTGGGGAGCCACCTGGTCGCGCACTTCTCGCAAAACACTGGGGAGAAACTGGTCTGGCCCAGGAGCCTTAAACGCGCTCAGTTTGTATATTCTATGAGCAACGACTGTCGCTGTACATCTAACACTATCCAGGCCAGCACCTTCGTGCCTCACAGCTGGCTCGGGGATGACGTGGGTATCCTCCCTGGTGAACACTCCCGCAAAGTACTCATTAAGCACATTAGCGATGTCCGCGTCGGAGGTCCGCAGAACGCCGCTTCCGTCCTTTAAAGGACATATCGTGCTTCTAATGGGCTTTCTACTATTAACATAACTGAAGAACTCCTTAGGGTTCCCCTTGCAGAGGCTTGCCACCCGTAGTTCTTCGTTACGTTTCGCTAGCCTAACCTTCGCCTTCAATTCCCTACACAGGCGGACATACGCTTCAGTGTTCTCGTGGGAACGATTGGCCTTCGCCCTCCTATACGCTACTTTCCTATTTCGGATAGCCGAAGCGATGCCACGATTGAACCACTTAGGCTGCGTTGAAGCAGGGGTGACCGGTTTTGAGGGTATGGCAGCAGACTGCAGCACCATAAACTCATCCCGGAATGCACTCCACACTCCCTCAACATCGCCGCCAACCTCTAACCCCATCTCTCCTACGCTATCCCTGAGGCTAACAAAGTTCGCCCGCCGGAGATCGAGCTTACTGCCTCTCGAGTTACTACGCTTCACCCGAGGGACGCACACACGGAACCTAATAAGACTGTGATCACTCCCGCCCAACGATTCGTCAACGGTGAGGCCAGTGACGAGGTTGTCTTCGGTCGTGAACACTAAGTCCAGAACGCTTTCGCCTCGTGTAGGCTCGTTGACCCACTGAGTGAGGAAGTTCTCATCAGCAAAGTCAACTAGCCTCCTCCCTTCAGCATCGGCAGTCCTGTTTTCCCACTTTATGCCGCGACAGTTGAAGTCTCCTAAAACTACACACACCCTATCCCCTAGCAGGCTACTGAGTTCGGTGTACAGGGCTGTATCCTCCTCGAGGAGGAGATGCGGAGGTCTGTACACCAAGATTAACCTATAGTTCGTCCCTCCCACGTTCAGATCGACGCCAAGCAGCTCCCGTTCCGACCGGAACTGGCAGTCAACCGGACTCAACGTGTCTCTGACGTATATTAGTACCCCACCCCCCTCCCCACGGGAGAGAGAGAGAGAGAGAGAGAATCACGAATGTACTTACATGATTGGTACTATTTTATCCAGTCTTTACTCTATATAATTTTGGACTGAAATGTGACTCATCTTATGCCTATTACAAAAGGAAGGAATCTGTTTGTTGATATGAAAATTCCACAGAAAAAAGGCACTCAACCCAACATTTTATACATTCTCCCATTGGTTAAAAGAAAAGGCCGCACTGTAAACCTTTACTTGATTGGTTGCCTTATAAAACGCCCAAAACTCTCTCTCTCTCTCTCTCTCTCTCTCTCTCTCAGCCAAATTCGCTGATGACACCAAGCTTGGGGCCAATGTTGGGACGCCGGAGGCGATCGAGCAACTGCGTGCGGACCGAGGTAGGATAGGAGAGTGGTCCGAAAAATGGCAAATGCCGTTTAACTTGGGTAAATGTAAGGTGATGCACATTGGCTACGCCATTATAGGGTGTGTCGAATTTTTCAACTTTCAAATTCCAAATATGAGGGGTGCTAAAAAGTTGCAGCATGACTTAGGAATTCTAAAGATATTTTTGTTAATTTAATATAATTTAGTTTTACTTGGTAAGAAGCTACATAAAAATAGTGACTTTTTTTACTTTTTTGTGGAATTATATAATAATTATTATATTAATAATTATATATGCTGTATATATAATGCACTGCTGTTTTTGCTTATTTCACAGGTTGAAACATATTCATCAGTGTGCTGAAGATTACTTGTCCGTCAGTGCTACCATCCTAACCAGTGGGAATTGACCTACAATGGCTTCTAAAAGGAGGACAAGACTGGGGACATTCACACATATGAGCAACCTAATTGGAACTGGTAGAGAGTTGTTGCCCTCTGAACTCCCAACTCTGCGAGACGTTCTGAAATATGGGCTACTGCTAAGAGAACAAAGTGGTGAGGATGTGAGAAACTACCCAGCAGCCAGTCTTGCAAAGGACATTTACCCTAAAGTGCTTGAAAAGTGGGAACGAGCAAAAGTTCTTTTGTAGCCCCCGTTGTAAATTCACGAGTCACAATCTTAAACAAGATCCAAGAGAGCTGGGAGCAGGCCAAAAACATATCTCTTGGGAGAGGAAAGCTACATGTCAAAGAGGCTTTCATTGCAAAACTTGACAAGCTTTTTGACATCCTCAGTTGCAAGTGTAAAATTGTTCTCTGCTCTGAATTTGGCTGCCTTGCAGATGCTGGTTGCAAAAACGAAACTCACATTAACTGTACATGCCATAGGGAGATGAAGATCCCTGTGAAGGAACTTGCTTTCATTAAAGGTCAGAGAGACAAGTCTGGTTCTATTGGACCACATCAGATTGGCTTGCCAGATCAACCTGAGCACAACAGACAAGTCAAAAAGCAGAAGCGGCAAGAAGACGAAAGAAGAAGGCTTGCTGAATATAAGCAGACAAGTAAGCAGGATGTTTCAATGCCATCAAATGAAATAATTTTCTCTGATGATGAAAATGAAGAACAAATAGCTGATGCTCAAGATGGAAAGGATGGAAGTTATGAAGTGACATTAGAAATACCAAGCACGTCTTCAACTTCCAATAAAAAGCCAGAGTACAACACATTAGAAATACCTAATGTTGCTATGCATAGCATCAGATATGGTGTTGGCCTGCGTGCCACAGCTGCCATCACCACTGCTGCCTTTATGGATGCTGGCTTGATCACTGAAGAAGACAAGAGACTTGTAGTTGATCACAATAAAGTCAAGAGGGCCCAAGAAAAAGTATGAGATCCCTGGATCAGGAATTTGATGATCTTTGTAAGAAGGGTGAAATTGACTGCATCTTCTTTGACGGCCGTCAAGATACAACTAAAGTTATGCTGAAAGCAGACAATTCAGATCGTCAGTTCCCCAGCATCATCAAAGAAGAGCATTATTCTGTGTGCAGTGAGCCAGGTGGAAGATATCTCTACCACTTCACTCCTGAGAAAGGCTCAACGAGAAAAAACCTGCTGAAGTTATTGCTGATAATCTTGTAGATTTCATGAAGAAGAAGGGCATTGATAAAAGCCTGCAGGCCATTGGAGGTGATTCTACAAATGTTAACACTGGCTGGGAGGGTGGTTCCATGCATTGGGTAGAGGTCAAGCTTTGCCGTAAGCTGATCTGGTTGGTTTGTGCCCTCCACACTAACGAGTTACCCCTGCGACACTTGATCACAGCACTGGATGGGAAGACCTTGTTAACAACAAGTGGACAGGTAACATTGGCAAGATGCTAGACACTGCAACCGAACTTGAAATTGATCCTTCATTCACCAAACTCTCAATTGGAGAGCCTCTTACTTCACTGAGTGACAATGTCGTAAAGGATCTCTCTACTGATCAAGCGTACGGGTATAGGATCACACAGGCCATAAGGACAGGAGAACTTCCCACAGATCTGGCCCTTCTTGAAATTGGTCCAGTGAGCCATTCAAGGTGGTTGACAACAGCAAACAGGCTTTGTCGCATATGGGTTTCAAAACATGGCCTTAAAGGCAAAACCCTCAACAACTTAAGACTGATAGTGGAATACATTGTTGGTGTGTACTACCCCTGTTGGTTCAACATCAAAGTAAAACACTCTTGGGTGGAAGGCCCACGCCACATCTTGTTTCAGCTGCGGCTAGTTAGGCTGCAAAAGAAGGCTGTAGTGGATGCTGTTTTGCCAACCATCAAGCGCTCAGCATGGTATGCATTCAGCGAAATGATAATCCAGACACTCTTGTGCTCAGATGACAGTGAGGAGAGGAGAGCTGGTGTCCAAAAGATTGTTGACATGAGGGGTGGAGATGATGACACACTTGGAGATCTTTCTGTACGTCCCAGGAAGACACTTTCCATCAACCCCAGTGCTTCTTCCGTGTTGGAGCTGACAGACTGGTCTGACGGGGTATTTGAACCTCCTTTGACATGTAAACTGACTACAGCGGAAGTAAAGAAGTTCTTTGACAAGCCTATGCAAGTTCCACAGTGGCCCTGTCATGCTCAGTCAATAGAGAGGTGTGTGAAACAAGTCACAGAGGCAGCAGGCAGGGTGTATACACATGAGAAACGTGAGGGCTATATCAGAGGCCAAGAAGCAAGTCGGCGGCTGATGTCCAAGAACGAATCAAAGCAAGACTTGATGAAACTTGTTTTTAAATATTTTTTTTTACTGATGTCATTACTTTCTAATGTTGTTTTATGATTACAAGGATATGTTTTATGATTACTAGGATATGTTTTATGCAGAGAAACTAAAATTTTTATAGCATTACCTGACATTTTGAGAAGCTAAAATTAATAAATGTTGTTTTCCGAGAGCAATTTATGTGCTTTTTAATCAAACGTAGATTTACCAAGCTAAGTGTTGAGCAATCACAAAAATAATAGCAGATTTGAATTCTTCACATCCAAAAACATTTTTAAAACCCCTCAGTGAAGGAATTGGCAAAAATTAATTTTCACCTCCCAAATTGACACACCCTACTACGCCAATCCCAAGTCGGACTACTCGATGTTGGGGAATGATATCGAGGCGACTGATTTGGAAAAGGACTTGGGTGTGCTAATTAGCAGCGACCTTAAGTTACCAAACAGTGCGTAGTAGGTGGAAAAGAAAGCCCAGAAGCTGTTGGGTTATATCAGGAGGCAATTTCAGTTTCGGAACAAGGAGATTGTGCTCTCACTGTACAATTCCCTGGTTCGGCCGCACCTGGAGTATGCTGTGCAGTTCTGGTCGCCCACCCTCAGGAAAGATATTGAGAGGCTGGAGCGAGTGCAGACGAGGGCCACAAAGTTAATCCCTTCCGTTAGGCATATGGGCTACAATCGACGGTTACACGCCCTGAACTTGTTTTCGCTGGAAACTCGGAGGCTGCGCGGTCAACTGATCGAGGTTTTCAAGCTCTTACGCGGGTTCAACGATGTCGATTTTAGAAGCATGTTTAGTTTAAATGATAACCCAACTCGCAACAATGGTTGGAAGTTGGATTTGAAACGGTTTAGGACTAGTGTGTGTGGGAATTACTTTAGTATAAGATCTGTGACACGTGGAACAGGTTACCTTCAGAAGTTGTGAACGGTTCCTCTGTGGATCATTTCAAGAAAAGGTTAGACCAAATCCTGCACACTATTTAAGTGTGTAGAAAATTTTCCGTGGCACCCGTTGCCATTGGTACCTCCTCGGTATGGGCCGCAAGGCCTTTTGAGGTACTTCTTTTCCTTGTAATTCCTCCTTGTAACACTCTCTCTCTCTCTCGCTCTCTCTCGTCCTTGTTTTGAAATAATGTTTATGAACAATAATATAATCATATTAAATTCCGTATATGACAAGGCGTAAGAAAGTTATAAGAGGCGTATAGAATAGAAAGGACGTACGCCCGAAAATCAAATTATTACTCGTTAACGTTATTATGCGTTATTATTACTCATTAACGACTGAACCGAGTTTAATGGTTTTGGTCTGAAGCTCGTGTGGGGGCGCGTCACATCCACGGAATACAGCGTGCTGATTGGTTACCATACTGCACAAAATGGGATATCGGGAAACCGGGGATACGCCTGTGCTATTCTAATGGCCTCATATTTCGACGCCATAAGAATGCGACACAAATAATAATAATGATGATAATAATAATAATAATAATAATTATTATTATTATTATTATTATTATTATTATTAATATATACATTCCTACATTTTCTGGTCAAGGAAATAAACCTAAAAATTTTAATTTTAAATTTCGCTCTCATTTTATGTAATTTCTCGAGACATTTTCCTTTTTATTTTTTAGCGTTAATTACATTACAAACATTTAATCTCGAATCTATTTAAAATTTAATAGAAAACCCTGTTTTCAGGATACTCGGGCTGTTCTTCGTTTCTTAAAGCATTTTTTTACTCTATTCATTCTTACTATCACACACACACACACACACACACACACACACACACACACACACATATATATATATATATATATATATATATATATTAATTAAACAACTGTAAAGATAACATCAGAAAAATATTAAATAATAAACTGCAGAGTACCTATTGCGTCATACAGGAACTAATTGAGAAGCATACAGAAAAAGAAGACGACGACGCTATAGAAGCGATAAAGGTTAACTCAAAGTACTTCTATAATTTTGCGAAAAGGAAATCGAAAAACCATGCGACAATCGGACCTTCGAAAAACGAGGACAGTGCTTTATCTGATGATCTAACAGAAGTATCTGAAATATTAAGAGCTCAGTGCGAATCATCTTTCAGTATCCAAAAAACTGACAAACTGATGTGCGATAGAAACGCGTTCTTTGAAGAAGAACTACAAGGGGAAAGGATAATGGACTTCGACTTTACGACAGATGATATTACATAAGCTATAGGAAAACTAAAAACACACTCAGCGACAGGACCGGATAAATGGAACGCCACACTGATCAAAAACTGCAAGAATGCAATCGCTGAACCCCTGTATTGGATATGGAGACGATCACTAGACACGAGAGAAATACCGGGCATCCTGAAGAGCGCGAACATAGTTCCAATATATAAAGGAGGAGATCGATCCGAGGCCAAAAACTATAGGCCAGTGTCGCTTACATCTCATCTCACTAAAATATTTGAAAGAATAGTTAGACAGAAAATCTATGACTTTTTGAAAACTCAGAAAAAATTCAATGATAACCAACATGGGTTTCGGTCAGGCAGATCATGTTTATCACAATAATGGAACACTACAACATCATTATTGATGCACTTGAAAGTAATGAAAACTATGATGTAATATACACAGACTTAGCCAAAGCATTCGACAAGTGTGACCATGGAATCATAATATATAAACTGAAATATATGGGAATAACAGGAAAAGTAGGGAAATGGATATATAATTTCCTTAGTGAGCGGCGGCAAGTCGTTACAGTACAAGGAGTATCTTCATCAGAATCAGAGGTCCTCAGCTCAGTACCACAAGGAACAGTATTTAGCTCCACTACTTCATAATCATGTTAAGTGACATAGATGAGGACGTTACCAGAGACAGCACAGTAACATCCTTTGCGGATGACACAAAGATCAGTAGAAAAATAAGAAACCCAGAAGATACAGGATCTCTACAAACCGACATGAACAGATTCTACAAGTGGACGGAAGACAACAATATGAAGTTTAACACAGAGAAATTTCAGCTGTTATGGTACGGGAAAAGAGAAGACCTAAATTCCATGGAATATTATACCCCAAATGGACAGGAAATTCAGAGAAATTCTAAAGCAAAAGATTTAGGGGTTGTAATGACAGATGATGCGAAATTTGAAACACAAAATACGATAGCAGTAAACAGAGCAAAGAGAATAACTGGGCAGATACTGAAAACCTTTAAACGAAGCGACAGGAATGTAATGATTCCTCTACTGAAAACACTGATCATTCTCAAATTGGAATACTGCTCGGTCCTAACATCCCCATATAAAAAAGAAGACATCAGACAGCTGGAAGGGATTCAGAGAAGCTTCTCAGCCAAGATCAAGGGGTGCAAAGAACTAAATTACTGGGAAAGGTTACGCAAACTAAACCTATATTCACTGGAAAGGAGAAGAGAGAGATGCACCATTATTTACACTTGGAAAATAATGGAGAAACTAGTCCCTAATCTTACTCTGAACCCTGTAACTCCCCAAACAACGGTGGAAAGTAAAAAAGGAAGACTGTGTCGTGTTCCCAAATTAAAGGCGAGACGGAATATCCTTAACCCTGAAAGAAAATAGTTTTGTTGTGAAAGGACCAAAACTGTTTAATTAGCAGCCCAAAGACCTAAGGAACACGAATGGTGTTGCGGTGGACATCTTCAAAAGAAGACTAGACGCTTGGCTCAGAACAATCCCCGATGAGCAGGGCGTACCTGGCTATGTGAGGTGGAGAGTACAAAAAACCAAACTCACTACTTCACCAGGCCAACTCGAGAAGAGGGACGACAAGCTTGACCTTCGTGAAATGAGGAATCATCGCACTGGAATATTTGAAAGGTTGAAAGGTATATATATATCAGTGGCGGATGGTGACTGTGTGAATTGGGTATGCGGAATATCATGTGGGGTAAAATTAATAACTGAAATTCATGTTAACTTATTTATTAATAAATCTTCATAGTAATATGGTAAGCATACGCAATCCACCTTCTCAATATTACACTAAACACTTGGAGAATTTGGGTGAACTGTAAAAAATCTAACACCAATTTCCTACGGGCTCCTTTAATCATCGAACTTATTTACACATAAACTCGTCTTCTTTTTGGAGAAAAATAGTGAGCAATAACGCTGAGAAGCCGTCTGACGCGGGCATGGCAACATAGGCCCCGCCCACTTTACCATATATGGAAGGTGTTCTGTCCACAGACCGCACATTCTCCGCGCTGATCCCTCCCGCTCTCCCTTTTCCATTTGATTTGGCATTGGGTAAACATAAATTTATATTCACATAGTAGGGGATAGTGTTGAAAAATAATCGAAACTTTACAAACCGGTTTTTAATCGATCTGTTTTTTGAAAACCGGTTTTAAGTTATGACCGACAAGTATAGTAATTTTTAAAAGCCACAATTGAAAGGTACTAACTTTAACTCTTAACAAGCATAGCTTATCGCCTATTTTTTGGTCAAAAGAATGCAAAAATGCATCATCATATGTATGCATATGAATAAGAAAATGACAACTTTCACATGTTTTATTTTAGCCAGAATAATACATTATTCAAACAATTTAGATTTGAAATAATTTTTTAAAATAAAACATCTATACTTAGAAAGAAACAAACTTCTTTTTGTAAAAAAAATTATAAAGAATAAAAATAAAATTTATCTCTATTTTGGAAAAAACATTGAAATAAATTTTTTAATAAAAAAAACTTTACCTAGAAAACAGAAAATTGACTCTTCGTGTAAGAAAAAATATATAAATTAATTTAGATTTTATCCCTATTTTGGAAATGACATCTTAAGAAGCAAAGGGCATTAAGGGTCTTATACTGCGAATAGGGCTTTAGTCGACTGACTCTACACTACAGCCTACATGATGAGACAAACTGAAGATCGAGTTGCCAGATAGGCAAAAATTATACTGAAGTGCAGTTGCCAGTTTGTCACAATTTAACTTAATAGGTAATGTATTCGAAGTTATTTTTGGTGCGCTGTAGCACGTAGCTGCACATTCGCGCAAGTTTGAGCCAAATAAAATTCAATCGATAAAACCGGTTTTTTCTTTCGGTTTTCGATTTTTAGGGGAATTTTACAAACCGGTTGAAAACCGGTTTTCAACACTAGTAGGGGAGAAGAATATATATATTATATATATATATATATATATATATATATACAGGGTGGGCCGTAAGTTTCCATACATAGGAAAATTTAAATTATGGTCTTCACGTGCGTCGGTATTTGGATCAGCAGTTTCCGGATGCTTGGATTGGTCGGCGTGGTCCTGTGGAGTGGCCTCCCAGATCCCCAGATCTCACCCCCCTTGATTTCTATCTTTGGGGGCACTTGAAGGCCATGGTGTATCAGGAAAAGATACGAGACATAAATCATCTAAAGGAACGTATCACCAACGCCATTACAAGCATAACGTCAACTGTGCTAATGCGTGTTCATCAACAGTGGGGAACACGTATTGAAATGTGTTTTCAAAACAATGGCAACCATGTAGAGCATATTATATAAATAAAAATGGTTGTCCATAAAAAAATGTTTATTTTTCCTATGTATGGAAACTTACGGCCCACCCTGTATATATATATATATATATATATATATATATATATATATATATATATATCGCCACCCCGCAATACTGAAATTTCGCACCTCAAACAAGCTCTAGGGACGCTTCTATCGCTCAGTACCAAAATTTTAGCGAATGGTTATGAAGACAATCCGAACAACTGAATTGAAGTAACTCATTTCTCATCTCGACTAGTGTAACAGTCGAGCGCGGAATTAAGGGCTTGGGCATCTTTTTCGTCTCGACTAAAGTTGAGAGAGGGAGACAAAGGGTTAATTAAATATTAATTTACAGAAAATCTATTGGGTGTGCGGCGCACACCTAGCACACCCTGAATATACGCCCTGATATATATTCTTTTTTCCTTTTTTTTGTTTCTGTCCGCCATCTCTTTTCTGTCTTTTTCAGTCCTCATCCTTTTCCAGTGTGTAGAAAGAACTTGGTCGTCGATTTTTTTTTTTGTCCTTCTTCCATCTGTTCTTGTCCTATTTAAGGCCAAACCCACGAAGCACCAAATGTAAATTCTCTTAAAACTTGGGTCAAATAACGAATTTAAGTTTTAAATGGAGCACCATTGGCCATAACTTTTAAATAAAACGTGTCTTCTTCTTTCTGTTTGATACGATATATATATATATATGACGAATAAAACCACGAAGGAAAGGAAACACAGTGTTCCTGAGGATGTCATTAGACGAAAGCGCTTGAGCACCATTCTGTGTTTCCTTTCCTTCGTGGTTTTATTCATCATAAATATTTTTCACGTGTTACTTTCGTGAAATAATTTTCATATATATATATATATATATATATATATGTATTATGTGTGTGTGTGCGTGTGCATTTATTATATATATAATAATATATATATATATATATATATATATATATATATATATATATATATATATATATATATATATATATTAGTGGTGGACCGGATGTCAGTTTTTCAACATCTGCGGATGCGGATTTTTAATTCCAATATCCGCGGATGCGGATATTTAGTTAATCTATCAATATAATATAGAATTATGAATATATGACATAGTTTTTCAAATTTCGTGGTATTACTATTATGGGAGGCAATGCATAAGAATTAAAATTAATATTAATGTTTTCATTATGATAAAAATAATAACTTTCTCAAGAGTTTCAGCCACAGAAAATTCAATGAAACAAGTTTCATTCAATTTTCTGTGTTACCAGTTATATATATATTGAGGTTTATATATTTGTTTGTTCATTAAAAATTAATACTTTACATGAAATGTGCAGGACTGGGCCTTATAAGCTAATTTATAAGCTAATTTAATTGTAAATTGCATAATTTATTACAGGTAATATCCGCATAACATCCGCAGTCAGAAGTGCGGATGCGGATGTTAAAAATGATGCGAATGCGGATATCCGGTCCACCACTAATATATATATATATATATATATATATGTGTGTGTGTGTGTGTGTGTGTGTAAAAATGAACCATAAATAATTCCCATATTCCTATATTATCTTATCCTTCATGTAATTCTTGTATTCATTTATATAGTCTCTGTATCCATTGTAAGAAAAAGTATCCATTTTAAAAATTCATGTGTTATATGGTTCATGTATTTATATAATGCCTATACTCATATGTATGTACGTGTGTGTATTCATTTTTACATAAGGACCAAAATCGCCCAACGCGAGTTTGGATAAAAAAAATTATTTGCTTTCTACTTTGCTAAATAATTGGTGACCTGTTGTTTTTTAAAATCTCATAATCATTTTTTTAGATTTCGCTTAATAAGGAATCCTGTTTAAGCTTTGCAATGTTCACATTTTGTATACACTCTCTTTCGTTATAAACAATGAGATCATGTCTTGCTTAAGCATTAAAATTGTACATCTTAAACCTTAAAATTTCACTCATATGCATATTTTAGTGTAAAGATGCATAGTCCGATTTCCACTTTTAGTTAACTTGGCAGATCATGATAACATCAGATCTGAAAAGTCGCGGTTTAAGATAAAAATATGGTTTCGTCTTCAAATATTTTGTTTACTCGTTCAAGCCTTACCACAGCTAAAAATTTACTTATTTTCAAATATTGTGCAAAAATAATACAGCCTTCTTAGCATTTAATAATAATAATGTTAGCAGTTTTTGGGTATATAAACCCATTAAAATTATTCCATTGGCATTCAGAAGCTAATTCAGAGGCTGAGCACTACCTGTACATTTTAACAGTAAAATTACAGTTGAAGCTAGTTTTTACCTTATCCTTCGAGCCTTGCTCTCTTCAGAAGAACTTAGTCATTAAACTTTCCGGATACGCTATAAGAAGAATCCGGAACCTTCAGCATTGTGAGTAAGTCTATCAGAGTCCTCCGAGCCACTATAGAAGAACTCGGAGAGTAATATAGAAGAAAACTACTTCAAGACACACATCCGTTGCTGCCACCTAACTAGAACCCCCGTCGACTTCGAACCAACACGGGCCATAGACGGAGGGGTTAACATTTGTATGTATGTATACTGCTGTAAAGACTGTAAACCTTTAGAAAATCAACCGCTCGTCATTTGTCATGTATTAACCAATCACTGCTCTTATTCTCCGTAATTTTGATGTTTTCGCATATGAGGCCATTAGAATAGCACAGGCTTTTCATGCAGTAACCAATCAGCACGCTGTGTTCCGTGGGTGTGACGCGCCCCCACACGGGCTTGAGACCAAAACTATTAAACTCGGTTCAGTCGTTAACGAGTAATAACGTTTGCTAACTTTAATAAACGCCTTTATCTCAAAACTTGATTTTCGGGCGTACGCCCTTTCTATTCTATACTCCTCATATAAAGCCCGCGAAATTGAAGCTTGCCAGAAGCGGCCTTTACCAATATATATATATATATATATACACACACACACGTATGTTTATATGTAAAGCTTTTAATTGCTTTGTTTCAACTCATTCTTGGTTTATGTAAACCGAGTTACGGATAATTTTATATGGTACTAACTCGTACGTAATTGTAGATATAAAATTCAGCACAGCTGTTTCCTTGTATTCGTTTAGAGTACTTTTTAACTCCGGAAAATTAAGTGTTTTATCAAAGCTAATTTTGTATTAAGACTGTAGTAACTATTATTTATTGCTAAAGGAATACAACTTGAACTGTAAAGGACAAATGTGATTATTTTTCATTTCTTTTCTCATTACGAGCGAGTTTAAACTACGTTATGAAATTATGATGTTGTCAGAATAAATTAATGAAGAAATAAAAGCTGATCAAATTATTAGAGTTACAGTCGTTCCTTCTTATTAGTTATGTTTGTAATTATTTTTAACAAATTAACTCCTTTAACCCCTTAACGCCGAATGGGACGAATTGGTAACGTTTCAACTACACGTATTCATAACCTATGCGGCTCTATATTTTCTTTGGGTACGATAAGAACTAAAACTTCATTAATTGATACTTTAAGCTGTATTTCGTTTTATATAAAGGTGATTTTTTAATACACCGTAAATAATATACAGTTGTTTAGGTTATTCTGAGACGACCAAAGTTCGAAGCGAACTATTTGTTCTATTTTGCTTCATCATCGTTGTCCTAAACTTTTACTAAAGGGTCATTCACATTGTCGTTTACATTCGTCAACTTATAATACCATCGTCCTTTTGTCGTCCCACATCCATCGAGACGATGCTTGGTTCCCCCGTTTTTAGGCTGCTGAAAATATCATCGTCCACTTTTGTAAATTCTGTGAGCGTTTTTGTTATTTTTTTAAATCTCTCCTTCAAGGCAAAAACGAGGGAGGACGATGAACTTGTGACAACAGTGTGAATAGATGTTGTAAGTGTCGACAACAACAAATGTGGACGAATGTGGCCATCATGTGTAATAAATATTGTAACCACTATTCTTGTTTTAGCTGACAATGACGCTTTCTTTTTAACTTAAATTTTTTATGTCAGATTTACGAACTTGTGTGTGTGTGTGTGTGTGTGTGTGTGTGTGTGTGTTTTTTAGCGGTGCTCAAGAATGAATTATATCAGAACTTTAAATACACTATTTTAATTCTTATAGTTGGTAAAAACTTACTCGTGGTGCAAAACTAACATGCTAACTGAAAACCGGTCTTATAGCTTAGAAAAAACCAAAGCATTGATTACACTGGCCAACAAAATGAAACTTTTTTTCTCATCACAAACATGATCACACTTTTCTTAATGCATTTTTCGCGCTGATTCCGAATCTGGTTTTATTTTGTTTCGAGCACGTATAGTTATATAGATACACTGGTTTTGATATTTTAAAGTTTTTGATATTGCTATAAGAAAATTTATGGATGTATAGATCACACTTAGGAATGCTAAACAACAAATACATCATATACTGTATTCAATGTACTTATAAATAAAGAATATATACATTATTTTATTAAAAGCGCTGTGAGTGTGATTTCCTTTTGTAAATTTGGCCTGGATTGTCACGATACAGCATCCAAAAATGGTCCGTCATCATGCTTTCATTCCATTATCCTTGGTAGCGCTTCTCCATCATCTGAATATCTTGATGGAAGCGCTCTCCTTGCTCGTCACTCACTGCACCAAGGTTTTCAGGAAAGAAATCTAAGTGGGAATGCAGGAAGTGAATTTTTAACGACATTCGACACTCCATTTCTTTGAAGGCATCAAGGAGGTTCTTGACTCCATCCTTATACGCAGGTGACTTGTTGCTTCCAAGAAAGTTTTCACATATCCATTTGAACGCCAGCCAAGCCTTCAATTCCAGCGGACTTAGGACTTTTTCAAATTCAGTGACATTCAAAACCTCCCTTATTTGTGGCCCAACAAAAATTCCTTCCTTCAATTTTGCTGCAGTAACCTTCGGAAATTTCCTTGAAAGGTATTGGAACCCTTCAGAATTTACTTTACCCATTGCTTTAACAAAATTCTTCATTAAACCAAGTTTAATGTGAAGAGGTGGCAGATAGATCTTTTGGGGATCCACTAAAGGGACAGACTGGACATTGCTTATCCCTGGGACATATGTATACCTAAGCGGCCAGTCACTTTTGGTGTAATGTTCTATAGTGGCGCGTCTGTCCCACAGGCAAAGGAAACAACAAAATTTTGTGAATCCTGACTGCATACCCATAAGCATTCCTATAACTTTTAGATCTCCACAAACATTCCATTGATGACTGTCGTATTTGATTGCCTTAAGTAGTATATCCATATTGTCATATGTCTCTTTTAGATGGATGGAATGGGCAATGGGGATGGATGGCATTATATTACCATTATGCAAAAGAACTGCTTTCAGGCTTCTCTGCGACGAATCAATAAAGAGGCGCCACTCAGATGCC
>JAJOZX010013276.1:27500-95481 GCA_023014485.1 Bathynomus jamesi | reverse complement strand
TCACTCGAGTGAAAAGAGTCATGTTGAAATTTTCAATCCAGTTTATTCTAAATTAGTCACCCATCCCGTGATGTTACGTCACCAAGTTTAAGGATTAATTAATTGACCATTAAGCTTACCTCGAGATATGTTTCTTACACCCAGGGCCGTTTCCTCCTATAAGCGAAATAAGTGACTGGTTAGGGCCCGCGACCGCTAGGGGACCCCTCACGGTTTCTTTTTTTTTTTTTTTCAATAAATTACCAGTCTTGGTAATTTATAAAAAAAAATATTATTGGTAGGGAATGTGCCCCAAATGTGATCTAGAATCAGGGGCGCGTTTACTTATTTGACTCGGGCTATCACAATCAGCGGGGGCGTGGGTAATTATAGAATGACTTTGATATATTTGAACCAATAATATAATATATACTTATTGTTCAATGTTTACATGCTTATATAGCGTCAAATACGAAATAGCAAAGGTGCCAGAGTAACATAACTCAAAAGTAGGCCGTTAGCAATCGCCAGTGGCGCCGCTAGATCCTAACAAAAAAAGCTATGATCGGGCAATGCGGGGAGCTTGTTGAATAGAGTAAGAGTATAGCGAATCGCTTGTACTCTCCCGGTGACATTGGCTTTACAGAGAGGAACTTTTCCAAGCTGAAGCTAATTAAGACTACCTGAGGTCGTCAATGGGACAAGATCGCCTCAGTGGACTTGCATAATGAGCATTAATCATGCGGTTGGCCGGCAGTTATCATATGCCGAGGTCATCGATGACTGCTTCGAAAAAATCTAGGAAACAGGATTTTTGAAGATGATGATGAAGACTGAGACAGGACAGTTGCATGGAAATTTCATAGTGTTCAGTGTGTGTCATGTTAGTTAGTCTTGTTCCTAAGGAAACACTTTGTTCAAAATGTAGCTTTTGGCCTCATTATATATATATATATATATATCACTCAAACCCGCAAGGAAAAAACTAAAACAGTATTTAAAAAGGCTAATTAATTTCGGCCGGTCACAACCAAGCCCTTTTCAAAGCCATAAACTAGTTAAAATGCCCAACAAGGTTAAAACTTCCGTCCTGCGGAAAAGGAGCTGAAGTTTAAATGAGTGCGTTAAGACTGTGTTATGAAACCCCATGTGGAGGCTGCCCTCAAAAATACATCGGAGAGGCAATTGATTTTCTTAGAAGGATTAATTCCCACAAACGTGACCTGAGATCGGGTAATAGCTTGGTTCAGCATAGAGAACTTCATAATCGTATTTTTAACTTCCAGGATTCTAAATCTATTTTGAAGGTCAAGGACCAGGAATAGAGACAAATATACGAGGCATTTTATATTTTAGGAGACACCATCATTTCAAATATTAAGCTATTCTACAGTATGGATAGTTTTATTTTTAACATTTTAAAATATTTTAGGGCAATTTCGGGTCGTGACCTGCTGCCAGATGTACAGGATTGATTTTTACTCAATGATTTCTCACCTTGAATGTTTGAAATCTGGGAAAATTGTTTGCCTTTGCCAACTGCCAGACGTATGACAGCCACCATCCCTTTGTCCGTGATTATGCCTTAACACACTCATTTTAACTTCAGCTCCTCTTCTGCAGGACGGAAGTTTTTAACCTTGTTGGGCATTTTAACTAGTTTATATGACTTTGAAAAGAGCTTGGTTGTGACCAGCCGAAATTAATTAGCCTTTTTAAACACTGTGTTAGTGAGTTTTTTTCCTTGCGGGTTTGGGTGATTTTATATTGTTGCGGTAAATGCAATCAAAGTTTATATATATATATGATGTAAAATACACACTGTCGCGACGAAGTATGAAGAAGGAAACCACTCTTCAGGAAGACGTAAATTTTTATTTCTTAACACCAATAGAGTTTCGGCTCCTCGCGAGCCCTTGTCAACTGGTAATGACCGCATAAACAGAGAACAGAGTTTATATACACCTGGAAGTTAATTATCAGGGATTAGTTGACTGAACCTTCCATCCTCTTATCAGGGGGATGTGTATGGGGCAGGTGTTTTGATGTAGATCTGGCGAGTGGTCAGGGTGGGGGTTGTGGTAGAAGAGCCACAAACAAGATCTTGCTTAGGGCCCCCAAAAAGCTTTTACGGCCCTGTTTACACCCATACGTTTGTAGTGTGTGTGGTGGGCATGTAGGTGGGCGGGCATGTACGCATGTGTAGGTGTTTTGTTTTACATTTTGTTAGGAGAATAAATTAGTTATTTACAATTACAGTACGATTCATTTCTGATGCAAGAAACGTTAAAAATAGTTAGGCTTCTGACCCCGCTGAGGAGCTTGCCCCCTAACTGCGAGCCTCGTTATGCTCGGCATATCTACATATATGTATAAGACCAGGTCAGCTTCGACCCCTCCTTAGAGAATTCCTGGCTACGCGCCTAATATATATATATATATATATATATATATATATATATATATATAGTGACACTTGTAGTGCCCAACTGAAGATGCAGAGTTTTTTGCAAACAACCTATGCAATAAACCGTCAACAATTGCGATATAACTCATCAAACCAAACCATGATCAAGATGACGTCATACCAAGCGAACGTATGATGACGTCACAGCGCGGGACTCCTCAAGTCGTGGACGTGGCGCCGCAGCGTTTTCGCTCTCCGAAATCCAACCTTAGTGACACGTGAGTGACGGTCCAGTGCTTCCATTCCTAGGGTAATTACCCTAGTCTAGGGTAATCACGTATGTCTTAGGGTAGTTCTTAGGGTAATAAAAAAATATGCAGAATCTAGGGTAATCAGACCTATCTTATTCCAGTTCATTAAAATACAATTACATGTACGTAGGTTTGCAACATTTACCTCATTAGTATGAAAAGAAAAACACTTTGACGACAAAACTGTTCTTTTAGTTCAAACAAACGCTGGGAAGTGGTAAGAGTCCTATCGCTAGCTCAGCCTAGGTGGATACTCAAACCTTATTTATCCACACAACGCACTGCGCAGTCTCTGTCTCAGACTTGCAGTGCCACAATCGTTTGGCGGGTGAATTGGCGAGTCAACTCAAACTTTCAGTCGAAGAAGTCTTTCAAAATATAGCATAAAACTCCCGATTTTTTCACTCCTGTATAACAGGTAAGTCGCACTCCTCTCTGGAGTATTTCATATTTTAGACATAGCTTTAGGAATTTAAAGGCTAACAAGCATTAGTCACTTCCCATTTCGATTGGATAATTCGACAATTTTATGATTTAAAAAATGTGCTGTTTGCTTAATTGTGCATAAAATTTCACCTTATTTTAGATAAACGAAAGTTTTATAAATTTTATAGGCATCATTATTCAAAGTCATATGTATTTTTAAATTATTATATTTTTTAAATTCCCATATTAGCTACAAGCTCAATCTGGCAATTTAACAAAAAAAAAAACGGAAATTGTCTTACAAGAAATCTTATACTTAATTATGTGTAAAATATATACGTTTTGTCATGGCTCCATTTGAGTATCTATGAAATTAATTTGTCTGTAGGATCACACAAAATGGATGAACATCGGCAAAGTACTTCCATTGTAGATGATCCCGTTACACCCCCTAAGAAGAAATCAAAGACCAATAAATCACAGACTTACACACAAAAGTGGAAGGAAAGCTGGTTGTCAGAACCTCAGTTCTCTGGTTGGCTGGCGAAATCAACGAGATCAACAACACTGAAAAGCATTGCATTTTGTAAAATATGCAATCTCGATATAACCTGCGGTAAATCTGAAATTACTAGACACGGACAATCACAAAGACATAAACAATTGAGTTTGCAGATAGGTAAAACACGTTCAGTTGCAAGCTATATTTTGTCAAATGATCCTGTTGAAAAATCAGCTCGCAAAATTGAGCTCCGTATATGTGCCTTTTTATCAGAACATCATTTACCGATATCTTTGTGCGAACCATTCCTTGATCTTTTAAAAGTAATGTTTCCTGAAAATGTTCCAGTGAAAAAGGTTAAGTTGGGTAAACAAAGATCATCTAATATTATTAGACAGGTATTCGGTAGGCATTTTGTCGGTGAACTTTGCGCAGTTCTACGTGAACGCCTTTTTTCTGTAATTATTGAAGAAACAACTGACAGAAGCACATGCAAACAGTTATCTCTGATTGTACAATTTTTCCATGCACGAAAATTCGAAAGTTCATTTTTCGATTTGATTGAAGTGTGTGATAGTTCTGCAAATGGTATTTTCACGGCTCTCAAAGAATGCTTTATTTCAAGAAACATTCCCCTTGAAAATATAATAGGTTTTTGTTCGGATACAACTAATGTCATGATGGGAACCAAACATTCAGTGGCAACTTTGCTTAAATCAGTGATTCCCCATATCATCATAGTAAAATGTTCTTGTCACATGATCCATCTTTGTGCATCAAAAGCATGCCTTAAACTTCCCACATACACTGAAGATTTGTGCCGTAATATCTTTTCACATTTTAATCTAAGTTCAAAGAGGCAGCGTGCATTTCAGGAATTCCAAAAGTTTGTCGATATTGAGCCTCACAAAATCCTTTCTCCGGGTCAAACAAGATGGTTATCACTACATACATGCGTGAAAAGGTTATTGGAACAGTGGGACGCCTTACAGCTTTATTTTACACACTTGGCTTTTAGTGATCCTGCTCATGTGAATGACATGATTGTTGAAGCGTTGAATAACAAGCTAACGCGCGCATATTTAGAGTTCCTAGATTACAATTTGGGCAAGTTTAATAGCTTCAACACACTCTTTCAGTCAGAATCGCCTAACTTTTTTTGTATTAAATCTGAAACTTGCAAGCTCATCCGAAATTTCTGCTCAGACTTTATGAGCACAAGCTATGTAAAAAATGCTGAAATTTCTATGCTAAATCCTATCCATCCAGCATTTTCCAGTGCCTTTATCCCAGATGAAAGTATTTACGTTGGCTTAACTGCAGTAGATACCATAGCTGAACTGAGGGAGTCAAACACTATTACAAGGGAACAGATTTTACAATTCTTTAAGAATTGTAAGTCGTTCTTAGTAGAATCTGTTGCTCAAATTCAAGATAGGTTCTCCTTGAATGACAACATTCATGACATAGTCGCTCGTGTTGACCCTAAAGCAGCGTCAAATTTAAGACCACCATCATTAGCATTTCTTTTCGACGAAATACCGCAGCTTAAAAAATGGGCAGACAAAAATAAACTCGATGAGGAATGGAGAACACATTATTTAGACGAAGAGCTGTCATCTCAGCTTCCCTTCACTAAGTACTGGAGTATAGTATTTAGCAGGAAAAATGAAGCTGGTCTTCCTTGCTATCAAAACCTTACGCTTGTTATTTCGTCCCTTCTTTCATTACCTTTCTCTAATGCTTCAGCCAAGCGGTTTTTTCAGCCAGCTTAATCTCACCAAGACTTCTCAAAGATCAAGCTTGAAAAATGAAACCTTATGTGGCCTGCTACATGCTGTCTATTACCTAAAAAATAAGGTACTATCTGCTCACAATATGGACATCAATGAAAAGCTTATTAAAGCGATAAATTGCGTAAAAAGTGATGCGACATTCGCTGAATGCTCCGAGTCGAAGTAATCACGGCATATATAACAAATATAATAATATATGGTACGGTACCGGCGTATACTGTAGTTTGCAGATTTCTTTTGTGTGTGTGTGACTGTGTGTGTTACTAGAAGGAAAATATATGTAGATACAGCCATTTCTTTAATTTTTTCCTGTTACTAGAAGAAAAATATATGTAGATATATCTAGATTCTAGAGGCTAAACTAGGAAGAAACGACCAGCAATTATATATATATATATATATATATATATATATATATATATATATATATATATATATATATAGGGTAATCATTTGCAATCTAGGGTAATATCACTTTCGAGCTAGGGTAGAGCGAACGCGACTCCTGGAAGCACTGCAGTGACGTGACCATGATCATGTAAACATCATTTGTGCAAGCACCACTTGGGCTTGTTGTGTCATTCACCTATCTTTATATAAAGACTATTTATCACCTCGCGCGTTATCAATTGTCAAACCATTATAATTATATTGAATGCATTATTTCAAGTGTATACATTATTTCCAATATAAACAATCCGCATGTTGTTTCATTTATAATCAATTTATTTTGTGTTAAATAAAGGAAGAAACACAGGACCGGCCTTAGCAATTGCGGGGCCCAATTTGGACCATTTTGGTGGGGCCTCCTGGACTTAAGATTATTTCAAATTAGGTATCGGCAATATATGCTATTACGTTGTATTAAAATTAAACTATCTATATTATTAGCTTATATTTTGACATAAAACGTGTTAAAACAAAACTATACTTACAAAGAAATCTTTCTTGCTTTCTGTTCTGCAAACTCTTTCAAACATTTTGTTGAAATTTAAGTTTTTTGCTTCATCACATTCTATGGATAATATTGCAAGGTTGTTGAGTTTATCTTGGAGCATGTTTGACCTTAGATAAGATTTGATCAATTTTAATCTGGAAAAGCTCCTTTCCCCTGACGCCACTGTGACTGGAATTGTCAAAAATATGCGTAGAGCAATAAAAAAATTTGAAAATCCAGTAGCTCTCTCATTCAATGCAAGGAATTCCAGGATTTTCAAAGACTTTCCAAAGTATGAAGAAAGAAGAATTGGCTTCAGTGCTTCCATTTCCTCGACCAGCATATGACCATCTAAATCTGCTAACTTTACAGAGTTGAGAAGTTCGTTTTCCTGAATGGGCTTGACATCTGTTAGCGCAATTTCCAAATCTGCAGCATGTTTTCGTAATTCCTCCTTTGGAATTTGTTGAAATTTACTCAAAAAGCCAAATAAATCAACATGTTTTTTCAACTGCGCCTTAAACGTGGCTTCAAAGACTGCATTCCTTATTTTTCAAAGCTGGAGGTGGCAACCCTAGTGCGGGGCACATGTGAGCGCGGGGCCCAATTTGGTCAAATAGGTTCAACTGGCCTAAGGCCGGCCCTGGGAAGAAAACTCAATCTATCAATCAACCTAATTAATAACTTAATTAATAACATTACTTTGATTTGAAAGATGTGGTGACCTCGGCCAAGCATCCATTTCTAACCATTATCAAATAACGGTAATTACCATCATTCCTTATAGCAGAGGGAGAGGTGAATCGTAGGATACAGTTGGGATGGAGCAGCTGGAGAGAGATGTCGGGAGTTCTCTGTGATCGTAGGATGCCGGTGAAGCTGAAAGGGAAGGTCTTCAAAACAGTGGTTAGGCCAGCCATGTTGTACGGAATGGAGACGGTGCCAATGAAGAAGACTAGTGACAGAAAGATGGATGTGGCTGAAATGAAAATGTTGCGATGGATGTGCGGTGTAACTAGAAGGGATCGAATCAAAAACGAACGCATTAGAGGAACGGTGAAAGTAGTAGAGGCGTCAAGAAAAGTCCAAGAAGCCAGACTGAGATGGTATGGGCACATGATGAGAAGAGAGGAGGATTACGTGAGACGAAGGGTACTGGAAATGGAGATGCCGGGACGGAGATGAAGAGGTAAACCGAAGACGAGGTGGAGGGATTGCGTGGGCAGACATCCGGGAGAAAAATTTGGACGAGGACATGGTGCGTGACAGAAGTGAATGGAGGAGACTCATCAAGAACAGCGACCCCATACAGAGATGGGATTTAAGCTGCAGAAGAAGAAGAAGACCATCATTCCTTATAGTACCGATTTACCCATCAAACGTGGCTACAAACTGGCCATTAAATACATAATTATAAATTGGCTACTATATATATATATATATATATATATATATATATATATATATATATATATATATATACAGGGTGGCGCAAAAGTCAAGACCATAGGCACATTTTAATAATTTGTTTTTTAACGTATGTTTTGTTCTTTTCAGATTTGTTGTTGAACCTATGGCACAGAAATTGACAATAGATGAACGGGTGGAGATAGTTTTAACGTGTGCAAGGCGTGGTAACACACACCAATCAGTTGCTCCTGCTTTTAGTGACAAACACCCTGAGAGGCCGCCAGTTGTTCAGGCATCAGTTAGAAAACTGCTCACTCGCTTCAAAGAAACGGGAAGTGTTCATGATCGGCCGCATAAAGGCTGGCCAAAAAGTTCAACCGATGCAGCAACATCACTAACGGTATTCAATTACCTCGAAAACAGCCCACGTAAGTCCTTACGAAAGTTATCCCAGGAAACGGGTGTCTCCAGAAGATCCATTCAATGAATTCCTACAACAAATTGTTTCCACTCCGACGAAGTCCAACTCATTCAGCAACTGCACGGTGACGACAGACTGTCGTGTAGAGTTTATTCTTCAAAACGATACATTTACTTTTCTATAAAATCACCCTCTACCTCGATGCATTTACACCAACGATAAATGAGTTTTTGAAATCCAACCCGGTAAAACTCCGAGCTTTGACTACGAAACCAAACTTTCACAGCGGCCTCAACTTCTTCGTCAGACTCGTAATGATTTCCATGGAGATGTTCTTTAAGTTTAGGAAAGGTGAAAATCGCATGGTGCTAAGTCGGGGCTATATAGTGGATGCGGCAAGACAGTGAATTGCAGATCCTCAATTGCTTCTCGGGTTTGAACACTAGTGTGAGGCCGTGCGTTGTCATGGTAAACAATGACTGCGTTTATGTGGGTGCGAGCCCTCCTGATCCGTTTTTTCAACTTCTTCAGAGTTTCAATATAACGTGCGGAGTTGACTGCTGTCCCTTTTTCCGTAAAGTCTTCGAGAACACCACCATTGATATTCAAAAAACAATCGCTACTACTTTTCCAGACGACTTTTGAACTTCGAATATTTTTGGTTGCGGTGAATTTTTATGCCGATATTTCATGGACTGCCGTTTATTTTCAGGGTCATAATGGTGGACCCACTCTCGTCTCCTGTCACAATGATATGCAGAAATTCATCTTCATTTTCGAAGCACTGCAGATTTTCTTGGCAAATGCGGTCTCTCAGTTTTCATCTCGGCAGTGAGCATGCGAGGCACCCATCTGGTGCTGCCCTTTCGGTAACCGAGAATACTGATAATGTGTCCCACTCAATCTTTGGAGATATCGAGCATTGCATCAATTTCATTTTGTTTAATGCGACGATTTCTACGAATCAATTCGTCAACGTAGTTCCGATGAGACTCGTCGGTTGCCGTTACAGGCCTTCCACTTCGCGGTTTATCTCGCCAATCTTCCAAACGATCCATACAAATAGTCGAGTATAAATTAGGTTTGAGATATACGGTTTTGGGACCTATCCCCATTTGATCAAAGGGACATCTTGTTTTAAAAAAACAAAAACAAAAAACAACCCGAGTCTAACCTCACCCGAGTCTAACCTCACCCGAGTCTAACCTCACCCGAGTCTAACCTCACCCGAGTCTAACCTCACCCGAGTCTAACCTCGGTTGCCAGACGTCCCGCATTTGATCCAAAAATCCCGCGTCAAAATCCCGCGTTCAAAATGTCCCTCAAAAAATATTTTTTAAGCAAATTTTTTAGGGATGAATTGATTTAGAATTTCAACATTATGTATAATAATTTCAATTTATTCACGATGTTTAATTGTTAAATATTATTGTAATAAAATTTTTCTAATTTTGTTTGTTGTAATCGTTCAAGAAATCGTTTCAGTTTGGAAAAAAACTTGGTCTTAAAAAAAAACCTCAGAAAAATTTTTGTCCCGCATGAGCATTTGAAAAATCTGGCAACCCTAGTCTAACCTCACCTGAGTTTTGGAGCGGGTAGAGAGTTTCTTCTCTTACGCCATGCGGGGAGGTATAACTTTTTTTAGGGGTTTACCCTTCCCCGTCTCTCAAAGGGAGAAGGATTGGTTGTATGACGTCCCTAGTACAAATGGAAGTAAATTAAATAATGTTTATATGGACTTAAACGTTAAAGTTAAACTTAAGAAAGGTTTGGGACAGTCCATGAGTGGGTTGGGACATTAATGAACCGAAATGACTGGTTTAGATTTAGATAATATGAGGCCATCGTAGGAAGAAGTGGCTAAGCGACAAAAGTAAAAGACGTCTCACCCCCCGCAAAAAAAAACCGACAGTTAAAATTGTACCAATTTGAAAGTGACAGATTTTAAACTTTTTAACTCATAAGTGGCCATTGGTAGAATTTCCTACCCACAAAATTTTGTTATTATTGCATCATTTTTTCTTGTATTCACGTGATCTTCGTTATGAGTCATTGATATGACGCAATCTAACACTTCTTCCTAGGAGGGCCTCATATTATCTAAACCTAAACCAGTCATTTCGGTTCATTAATGTCCCAACCCACTCATGGACTGTCCCAAACCTTTCTTCGAAATGGAAAAGGAGGTGTAGTGACGAGTCCGCTGCGCGTAATACATTTGACTCAACCCAGTGCCTCTCTTAAAGGGGACTTTTTTCCCAGTTGGTGGAGTTACCACCCACCTCACTGCCTTCAGTTGGACGAAGGGCGTTCACTGGCTCATACAACTTACGCGCGTCTGAGGGTCTCTCCCTAATCCCCGACATTCCCATTCGTGTCTTGGTTCAAGAATGAGAAATTCGAAAGTGGGGATCTCAAAGGAGGCAATTCTCAAATTGATCCATTCCCAAAGTAGGAATCCGCACTTTGTTAGATTTTTCATAGAAAATACCCTTCAGGCATTCATTTGTGTCAATCCATCTATTTTAAATTCTTTCCCAAACCAGGACACTCTTCTTCAAATCTTAAATTCCCATTTCGGACTATGAAAAAGAGTGGATTTGCTGCCTAGTGGAAAGTAATCTTTTTCCTAGCCTGCTCTAATATCAGACAAGTGCTCAACCCTCAACGGCCGGAGGTTTGCCCCTGTGGGGAGGTCGGCTGGGTACGAGGCTACGACTCCATCAGGTAGAAGGTATAACTCTCCTACGAACATCCAGCTGGGTTCGCCCGAATTTCTTAGGCTTAAATACAGTTTTGCCTACAAAAAATTAAAAAAATCATAAAAAGTTAATAATTGGTAATATTCTCTTTGAATATATTAGTCTTTTTGGTGACTAATAAAATTTCTAAAGCAAAAGAAACTTTACTAATTAGTAATCTTTTATGCAGTCTACGAATTTTGTGTTTCTAGCGAACTTATTTCCGAAACTACGAGGGAGTCGCTGGTTAGGTTAAATTAGATTAGCATAGGTTAGGTCCAGTTTGGTTAAATTAAGTTAGGTCCAGTTTGATTAAATTAGGTTAAGTTAGGATAACAAAAGTGTTGACGGAATATCTTTCACGTTTCGTTTTGGCCGGGGGGGGGGGGAGACGTTGTTTAACCTCCTTCGCAACGTCTAAGGTCGTATGAAGGAGGGGACCTACAGCTTTACATGTCGTCCGAACCACGGGCCGTTACATCATCTGGACACAGAGGAGGGTCCCCCATCCAACTACTACCGAGATCCAACGTCGCTCAACTTTGCTGATCTAACGGGCAGCAATGTTAGGCGTGGCCACGACGGAATTAATGTGTACAAATCCGCAAGTAATCATTTTGTTAACAGAATTTCAAATGCTTTTCTGGAACATCAAAAAATGGTTCCTGAAAGTAATTTGCACCAGCTGAGAACCATCTTTACACCCATTTGTTCTTTCATAGCTGATAACCAAAGACATGTTTATAGTCCGACATTTTAGGGTATCGCATTTCAGCGTACTTTGCTCGGGCGAAATAAAAAAAAATTGACGTAATTATTATTAATATTATTATTATTATTATTATTATTATTATTATTATTACTGTTATTACTATTATTATTATTATTATTATTACCGAATAGCTTACCTTCGCTAATACATGTTAGGTTATAATGTTTCAGACCAACAAAAAACCTAGGATCCACTCATCGTTGGTCTACCTAACTGTGTTTGTAATTGTGCATTGCGCATGTCCTCCGTGGTAGCGGAGAGGACCTACAATTGTACGTAGGTTCCGAACCACAAAGCCTTAATTTTACTACCTTAAACTATACCCAATCTATCAACATATGCGTCTAATCGATTTTTAAACATGTTTATAGACGTGCTACTAATTACTTCTACCGGCAAACTATTCCAGCTGTTGGATCACCTGAAGGTCAAGGCCCCCAGCCTTCTTTAGTTAGCCTTATAAAGCTAACTAACGAAAATATCACGACCTAACCTAACCAATTGTTAGGTCAACTGTACGCCCTTGACGATTGGTTAGGTTAGATAGTGATATTTTCGTTAGTTAGCCTTATAAAGCTAACTGAAGAAGGTGGGGGCCCTGATCTTCAGGTGATCCCAACTATTTACTATTCTATGTATAGAATAGTTTTTGGCAACTGCTGTCTCGAACCTTCTACTCTTGAAGTAAACCACAAGGGCTTGTTGTTTACTTTCGCACGCTTAATCTAGTACGGTACACAGTCCTCCTTTATAGTCCTAAATACTGTTTCAAACGATTCCCACATTAGGTTTGCGTTGGAGATCCCCATTACGTTTTTCCAATTGACGTGTGACAATTCATTTCGAAATTTACAAAAGTCTGCGCGCTGGAAGTTAGGAAAATATACAGGGTGTCCCATAAGTCTGGTCTCAGGAAAATTTATTTTAAAATTAAATTTACCAAAATAATACATTGGAACTAAAACAAATGTTCAAATTAATGTCTTGTTTTTGGGACCAATTTTTGTTGTAGAATAACACGCAATGGCTAATATGGAAGTGAGTTACACTCCTGAAGAAAAGGCCTCCCTCGAAACAAGACATCAATTTGAACAGTTACTTTAGCTTTAATTTATTACTTTTGTAAATTTAATTAAAAATAAATTTTTTCATGAGACCGAACTTATGGAACACCCTATATATATATATATATATTATATATATATATATATATATATATATATATGATCAAAGTTCAAAAATCACTTTTGATGACATCGTTAAACAAGCCCCTGAAGGAAAATCTATACATTTTATACAGAATATCTATCCAACAACATATACAGTATATATATATATATATATATATATATATATATATATATATATATATATATAAAGGACGGTAAGTTTGAATATTTCGCTACTTGTTACGTATTGCCTGCAGCCATATAAACCACCTTGACTTTATGAAGTTTTTTTCTAGAAACAGAAATTCAATACATCGAACTTTTGCTACGTTTTAATTAGACCAAAAGATAATTATTTGAAGTTTCTATACACACACACACACACACACACACACACACACACACACACACACACACTTGCAGAAAAAAAAAAAAAACACACAAACACTTGCAGAAAAGATCGGTGCATTAGAAAAAGATGCTAAAATTTTGATATCCCGCGGCCGCAAATCTTCAAGGACACTGGCCGTGGTGCATAATTTCTTGATTATGTGACTGCTTGACAACTCCATTTCTCAACCACTTGGCTTGGAAAAATTTCCTATTTGCGACATAATAAGAAATGGTTTAACTTCAGTTGAAAACTAATTTAAAATTGTAATTTGTTATTCAAAATGACGAAAAGGAGAATCTATATTTTTATTACAGGAAATATATAATCAACACTTAATTAGGATGTACTTATACGTTATACGCCCTTCCTCGGTATAGGATCTCTGAGCTATGATGAAGGTGGACTCTCCTCTCTCTCTCTCTCTCTCTCTCTCTCTCTCTCTCTCTCTAATATATATATATATGTATATATTGTTACAAGGAGGTGTTACAAGGGCAAGAGGAAGCCTCAAGGACTTTACAGTCCACTCGGGGAGGTTCCTGTTGTTCAACTAGTTCATTTCTACCTATTCTAGCAGTAGTAGAAAAGTCCATGGCTAGAAAAAAATAAGGCTCTGCCCCCACCCTCCGTCCCTCCCCGTCAGAGGCTGGTACGGAGAAAGGTTGAAAAAATACCTTGACCCTGAAAAACTAGCCAGCTCTACAATTACGCTATACACACACAAATCGTACACTGGATACCACCGTTGTATGAACTAACCATTAATATATTTGTGCCGATCGCGCGTCAACCACTTGGTGTCGTCACAAAAACTTCGAACATATGGTTTTGATTTTATGCAAAAAATATTTACAGCTCTATTTACCGAGGTGTTGGTCCAACAAAGACCCCCATGACCCAATTCAGGCTAGCCACAAAAGGATTAAGAAAGAAGTAAAGCTTAAACTCTCCGTGTCTACATCCATGTACGAGTAAAGCCATCACGCCGGCAAAGTGATGAAATGCTCCTGCAGGAAAGGTTGGAAACGGGAATTAAGAGCAGAACTCAGATTTTCCACATGTCCTCACCCGTCACGTGCATTCAGTCACCCAAGAGAAAGAAAAGGGAAAAAGAAATCATGACGGCAGAAACACAACTCCACCTCGCCTAATGAGAGAGAGAGTTACAAGGAGTTACAAGGGTAATAGGATGTTGATGATTTAGTAACTATATTCAAACAATCAATCAAATCGGAGAAAGTTACAACTGACTGGAAATTAGCAAATGTAACACCAATCTTTCAAAAAGTGATAGGCAAAATCTTTGTAATCCACCGCCTGATCAGTTGAACGTCAATTATATCGGCAAGCTGTTGGAATCCATCATCACAAAACGTATCGTGTATCACCATGAATCAAACAATTTAATTTTTTATTCTCAACATAGATTCAGGCGTCATAGATCTTGTTTAAAATCTGTTTAAACTTTTCCATAATATAGATTATAGAGAGTATGATTACTTTATACGGTGCAGCTAGGGGCAATATAGTGTATCTCTACTTTCAAAACGTCTTTGCTACCATTTTGTCAATGTTCTTATTAATTTTTTATGACAGCGTTTTTGTCAACTTTTTTTTCTTCATTTAGCAGCAGTTTCTCAAAGATTTTACCAACACTTCATCAACATTTTTTTACCAACTTTTATTAACGTTTTAGTCACCGTTTTATTGACTTTTAAGTCATCGTTTTATCAATTCTATTGAAAATATTTTTTAAAGTTAATTCGCTACTTCGAAATCGTTGTAACATTGATCTGTGATTCTCATAAAATCAATGTTGTTCACATATGTATGACCTTCACATATGTATGACCTTCACATATGTATGACCTTCAACATAAAAATATAAACCACGTGATAAATTTTTTGGTACATTGAATAAATTGCTTGCTAGGAACACGCGCGCGCGCGCAAGCCAGTGTCGTAACACCGCTTCCCGTTGATTAGCGAAGCTAAGCGACATTGGGGTCTGCTAAGTAGTTCGATGGGGGACTCCCCCGCGTCTAGATTATGTAGCGATCCGTGGTTCGGATCCCACTTAAAGCTGTAGGTCCACCCCCCCACCCCGTTATATAACCCTTAGATGTTGCGAAGGAGGGTAAACAACCCCATTTTTACATCCCCTTTTAATTCGGCGATTCACAACTGCGGCCATTGTACAGGGTGGCCCAAAAGTCAGGACACAGAAGAGGAATACTGTTCACTGATTAAATTCGTATGTGACATTTTGGTACCTACTTCTTTCTCTCGCGTACATTGAGACCAACTTCACCCGCTCGTCTTTTGTTTATTTCCCATCCATGTCTCGCTTCGAACACAGAAAACAAACAGTATTAATATAAATCAATTTCCCTTGTGTCCCCTGACTTTTGGCGCACCCTGTACAAAACTTGACGGGTCGCGTTAGTTAACTCGGCGCCCGAGTTAACCTCACAGTCCAACAATCTATCAATTTCCACCAAAAAAAATTTACAACAAATTTTTTTCTCTTTATTAATTGAATTATTAATTGAATTATTAATTAAAAATTGAGTTTAATTATCTTTAATAAAAGGAATTAATTAAGTAGGATTAATAAAAATAAAAATGTATCCCCATCACATTGGTTTATTTTAAAGATTGTAAAATATCGCTTAACTCGCTTTTAAATGCTTACTAGGCGCGAACCTTTCATGCACCAATTACGCCCAGTTAAGCGACGACCAGTATATACAGGGTGTCCCATAAGTCCTGTCTCGTAGGGAAATTTATTTTAAATTAAATTTACTAAAGTAATAAATTAAAACTATCATAAAACAAATGTTCAAATTGATGTCTTGTTTTGGGAACTTTTTTGGTTGCAGGTAGAATAACGTAATGGCTAGTATGAAAGTAAGTTACACTCGTGAGGGAAAGGAAGCTGCCTTTTGTTTTAGTTCTAATGCATTACTTTTGTAATATATATATATATATATATATATATATATATATATATATATATATATATATATACCAGGTTGTCCAGAAAAAAGTAAGCTATTGCTTTTAAGATTTTATTTCAGTTTTATAGAAAGAAATACAAAATACATGTTAATGAATACTCCTGTTTATTGTCTATATTATGACATCAAATACTCAAAAGATCTACCACCTTGTTGGACACAAAGCTCCAAACGATGGCGCCAGTTATCAATGCCCGGTTTATGAAATTTTGTGGTAGCGAATTCCATTCTTGCACAATCTTTTCTTTTAATTGATCAATGTTAGCGAAATTAGTATTCGTATACACTCTTTTCTTCAGTTCATCCCATATTGCATAATCAAGAGGAGACAAATATGAGCTGTTGCCAGGCCAATCTTTAGGTTTTATGTAGTGAGGATCTTTTGTTTAAATATTCAATTGTAAGGTGAGCAGTATGGCTTGTTGTATCATCTTCCTGAAATGTATATCGAGTTGGCGAAATTTCGCGAATTTTTGGTAGATGTTTCTCTAATATATTGTTGCAATAATAAACATCACTCATTTTAACACCGCTTTCAACAAAAACATCATCACTTTTACCCAGTTTTGAGACACAGCAGGAGATCATTAGTTCTTTAGGAAAGTTAAACCGTTGAATTAAGTCTTTCCGGTGTTAATTCTCTCTCGGTTCTCTTCTTGGTTCGATTGTTTTGAGTGGTGATTTAATCGAATTGAAAATGATATTTCATCACTAAACCAGAATCTATTGACATTGGGAAATCTTTCAAGAAAAGCTCGACACGCTTCCATTCTGTTCATCTTATTGACTTCACTCAAGATCTGCATTGGATAGCGTTTATAAACAGTCACTTGCGGATCTTCTTTGATAATTCTTTATATAGAACTTCTTGAAATTCCGGTTTCTGCTGCAATTTCATTTGGTGTCAGACGCGTTCCAGGCTTTTTTTCTGACTTAGAACCATTTCCTTAACCATTGCAATATTTTCATCAGTGCGAACTTCTCTTTTTCTTCCACTTACCTTTGGTTCTAGCAACACATCCAGTTCTATCAATTTTTAAAATATTTTTTCTACACCAGAACCAGTCCATGGTTTATTTGGAAACAATGATAAAATTTTTCTGGCACCAAAGTGTTTCTCAATACGTAATTGTCTTATCAATACGAGATCATCTTGACTATATATAAAGGCATTTTTGAGGGGTAATTAAATATTTTTTAAAAATCTGCAACAAAGATAGAGTACATTTAAAACAAATATTATAAAGACATAGAAGTGCTACATATAAAAACAAATTTATTTATTTAAATCGTTATAAAAGCAAGCAAATCTCCACAACATAGTATCTAAGATCGCCTTTTTATTATGTTTTAATTACCCAAATGTAGAGGCCTGTATCTCGGTAACGGTTGGGAATCAGACCCATATCGATATAATACTTTCTACTTAGAAATACCCAAAGAGTCAAATGGTGCATTCTTGACATTTCCTCCTGGGACACCCTGTGTGTGTATATATATATATATATATATATATATATATATATATATATATATATATATATATATACAGTATATTAAACCAGGCCCAAATTTGATTTTTAATAGCACGAAAATTTTATCCATTTTTCAATCGCCGAAAAATCTATAAACATTTTGACCTTTTGGGTTCCCTAATATTAAAAAAGTTAAAAAAGGTGTTTTACAGAATGAGGCCAATAAATTTTACAATATTTATTGTTATTATTATTATTATTATTATTAATAAAAGAAACAATAGATTTAGTATTGTACAAGAGTGCTTTGACTACTCAAGCAAGACTTTGGATCGGTTGGGCGAAATACAACGTCTATTATCTGTAAGGGTTTACAGCAATGCCAAGCAAGACCTCTCGCGCGAATGCGGAGTGGTTTGGATCGAGGCGGTTTTCGACTCGTGACGGTTCTACATCGTTACATTCACCGGTTCGATCCCCTTTCTCATCATCCGCTACGAAATAATTTTTAATTGAAAAAATGTTTTGCTTCGCGCGAATGACATAATTCATTTTTAAAATTATAAAATTATAAATTTAAAAATTATAAATTAATTAATAAAATTAATTAAAATTTCTGTATTGAAATTTTTTTTTTTTTTTCCCAATTTACTTGGGCAATACCATTATTGCGAATGGGGGAGTAAACATAGATGCTGAATTTTCTTCCTAATATATTATAATAATTTTCAAACTTGGTGTTTTAGTGCCACCTCACCCCTCACTACACTTCATATTGACATTTAAACGTACTAATTTTTAGAATATACTTTTTATATTAAAAAAAACCTCATTTTTAATGTTTTTTAGGCTTTATCAACTGTCAGTTGTATGATATCAGTTGTGTGATAATACGAATGGACAAAAATAGTACCTTCTTTAATATTCAGACGTATATATATTTACGTACATTGAACTTCCATAATGGTAGTTTCGGTCGGAAGCTGCTCCGCAAGACATAGCCTTTAGAGGTGCTCCCCGGAGTTGGGTGAGACTCCCGACCCCCCCACCTTCCTCTAATTCGAACTAATTTGAGGTAAAACCCGATGGAATCACGGTAAAATCTGTATAACTCCGATGAATTGGGGGTGGGGGTGAGTTAGTCCGAGAAATAGAGGATTCCGTCTTATAGAGGTAAAATTTAAAGTATTGTAAAAAAAAACTATTTTAAAATGTATTAATCAATAAAGTGTACTAAAACAAGGTCTTTGAAAGAAAAAAAAATATATAGGCCTACGAGTGAATAAACAAGTGGTAGCTTGTGAGGGTATCACGTGATGGCGTCAGTTTGCCGCGTTGCTATAGGGTATCGGAGTGTACGAAGTAGTCACGTCGGATTTTACCTTTACAACTCGGAAAAGTTTTGAGTAAGACAGGTTTTTTCGAGGAGATTTTTTTCCGGCTCATAGAGGATTCCGGCTTATCCAGAGTCCGATTTATGGATGTGTAAATAAATAAATCAATGCGTTATTTCACCACACAGTAAAAATATTTAAAATTTTATACATATATCCACGCTCGCTATATACAGGGTGTTCCACAAGTCCGGTTTTATAGGAAAATTAATTTTAAATTAAATTTTAAAAGTAATGCATTACAACTAAAAAAAGTTTTCGGAGGGGGCGGGTCCTTTTCCTCAGGAGTGTAACTCACTTCCATATTAGCCATTGAGTGTTATTCTACATGCAACAAAAAAAAGGCCCCAAAACAAGACATCAATTTGAACACTTGTTTTAATTATAATGTATTACTTTTGGAAATTTAATTTTAAATAATTTTTCTATGAGACCGGACTTGTGGGACACCCTGTATATATATATATATATATATATATATATATATATATATTATATATATACTGTATATAGGCTCATATATATATATACAAGGCGTCCCAAAAAAATGTATACACACTTTAAATACTTATAAAGGCAGTGTTTATTAAAATACATTTCATTTTCAAAATGTAATAGAATCTACAGACATTATTTAATTGTTTTGTTAACGCCTGTTTTCAAACTGACGTCCGTTCTGGTCCAGGCACTGCTGATAACGCGAAGCAATGGAATCGCAAACATCACGAAACATTTCGTTTGGTATTTGTGTGCATTCTCGTTCAATGGCTGCTCTCAATTCAGCGACTGTTGCAGGTTTTATAGCGTAGACTTTGTCTTTTAAGTATCCCCATAAAAAAAAGTCTAGTGGTGTGAGGTCTGGTGAACGCGGAGGGTATTCTACGAAACCCCTTCGTCCAATCCACATCCACATCGTGCCAAGTACCACTCGCAATACTCCACTCTTCGGTCCGGATCATCATCATCTTCATTAATAGCATGGACTAATCTTGGAATGTAACTTTTCCATTGACAGCGCTTCAAAATGCGTTGGACAGACGATTCTGAAATTCCTACCTCACGACTCGCTTGCCGCACAGATTTTCTTGGACTTTGGTGATACGTTTCCAGTACTCTTTCTTGCTTTGTGGGGCTTGTCGATGTCCGTGGTCTTCCGGAACGCTTCTTGTGGACATTCTGAACAGTTCCATCGGCTTCAAACTTATCTCTAATTCGAGTGATGGTAAGTCGCGTTGGTGGATCTGTTTGAAACTCCCTCCTAAACTGTCTTTGCACTTCAACTGCGTTTTCACACTTCCAGTAGCATTTTAGAATGAATTTCCTTTGTTCAAAGCTTAGTCTGACTGCCATTATTAATTCTAATGGGTTTAACTTGGAAAGAAAGAAACATCAATTGAGCTATCAGCTGTTAAAGTGTGTATACATTTTTTTGGGACGCCCTATATATATATATATATATATATATATATATATATATATATATATAATCATGCGGGTTGCTTCTACAGAGCTTCAATTTAATATTTAGGAGAAATCCAATGACAAGGAGAAATGTAAATGCCATGAAAAGTCTTCTTTAATGCGCAACGTTTCGAGCAATACGCTCATCTTCAGGCTGTTTAATAACAATGTGAAATTAAAATCAATATTGAATGAAAAACAAAACAGAAAATTTCTATAACCTATTCATAAAGACAAATTTTAAAAGACTGAGAAAAGAGGGTTAAATTCTAAGTTATACAGATTTACATATAAAAATTAAGAAGCTATTTTTAAATACATATAGTAAATGTGAAATTAATACACTGGAAAAATTAACAATAGTACACTGGAATAATGAAACTAACTAACCTTACACTGCAGTTTCCTGAAAGTGAAATAGCATTGTTTGAAGACCAATTCTAAAAGTTCCTTAAAATGAGACAATGAAAAACCATGAAAATTATCAACTGAGCTAAAAACCCTATCTAAAATAATGGCAATAGTTTCAGATACAGGTACATTTGTGAAAAGCGACTTTACATCAAAACTGACAAAAAACTTTTTTGAATCGAAGTTTTTACCAAGGAGGTCTTTTTGGAATTCAAACGAGTTATTTATAGTGTAAGCATTTTTCGCAAAGGGGGACAGGAGACGAACAACAAATTTTGCCAATTGAAAGGTGGGTAAGTTATACGAAGCTAAAATAGGACGGAGAGGTGTTCCAGCTTTATGGATTTTAGGCAGACAGTATAATTGAGCAAGATTAGCACCAGATGTGAACAACTGAGAGTAAGTATCATTTTTTATTATCTTTAAAGACTTTAGTCGCGACAGAAATCTATTAACCTGGTCTTCTAACCTTACAATGACTTTATTGACAGGTTCTAGAATTTGTTTGAATTTAGTAAGATCACTTAGGATTTCATTAGTTTTGTTTATGTAGTCCGATTTATTCAAAATAACCACTCCGTTACCCTTGTCTGGTCTAGTCACAACAATCTCCTGGTTCTTTGCCAAATTCTTAATACACTGCAAATCACTCTTCCTAAATATGAAAGATTGAAATTTAAGATTTCTAAGTTTATGAAAAAATTCTTGAGTTAAATTTGAGAACTGACATTTGAAATTATTGAATTCACCCACATGGGGAACATTTTTCAAGCCATTGAAAAATTTTTCAAAGTAAAGAAAAAACGAAGGCTTATATATTTGAAACAACGGAAGCTTAAATTGCAAACCAAGTGACAGTAAAAACTTTTTCCGGGGAGAGTGTGTAACTAGAAAGATTCGAAATTACCTTATCGGAATTGAAAAAATTTGGTGAATTCATTCCCAAAGCCTTTAACTTACGTTCATGTGTTTCCAAGATGGTAGAGTGAAATTTTTCTAGTTCACGTTGTACAAGAGAAATTATTAATAAATAGTCCAACAACGACAAGGTATTTTTAAGAGTAGTTATATAATGCCCAAGAGACTTATTATGCGAATCTGATATTTTGATTTTATAATTAATTTCATTATTTAATAAATATTCCAGGGACGATTGATAAAATTCAGAGTCATATAGATTGTCACGGTAGAGTTTAAAATAAACAAATTTCGGGAAAACCCTGCAGGTCCGACACATTTCAATAAGGTAATTTCGAATCTTTCTAGTTACACACTCTCCCCTCGGGAAAAGTTTTTACTGTCACTTGGTTTGCAATTTAAGCTTCCGTTGTTTCAAATATATAAGCCTTCGTTTTTTCTTTACTTTGAAAAATTTTTCAATGGCTTGAAAAATGTTCCCCATGTGGGTGAATTCAATAATTTCAAATGTCAGTTCTCAAATTTAACTCAAGAATTTTTTCATAAACTTAGAAATCTTAAATTTCAATCTTTCATATTTAGGAAGAGTGATTTGCAGTGTATTAAGAATTTGGCAAAGAACCAGGAGATTGTTGTGACTAGACCAGACAAGGGTAACGGAGTGGTTATTTTGAATAAATCGGACTACATAAACAAAACTAATGAAATCCTAAGTGATCTTACTAAATTCAAACAAATTCTAGAACCTGTCAATAAAGTCATTGTAAGGTTAGAAGACCAGGTTAATAGATTTCTGTCGCGACTAAAGTCTTTAAAGATAATAAAAAATGATACTTACTCTCAGTTGTTCGCATCTGGTGCTAATCTTGCTCAATTATACTGTCTGCCTAAAATCCATAAAGCTGGAACACCTCTCCGTCCTATTTTAGCTTCGTATAACTTACCCACCTTTCAATTGGCAAAATTTGTTGTTCGTCTCCTGTCCCCCTTTGCGAAAAATGCTTACACTATAAATAACTCGTTTGAATTCCAAAAAGACCTCCTTGGTAAAAACTTCGATTCAAAAAAGTTTTTTGTCAGTTTTGATGTAAAGTCGCTTTTCACAAATGTACCTGTATCTGAAACTATTGCCATTATTTTAGATAGGGTTTTTAGCTCAGTTGATAATTTTCATGGTTTTTCATTGTCTCATTTTAAGGAACTTTTAGAATTGGTCTTCAAACAATGCTATTTCACTTTCAGGAAACTGCAGTGTAAGGTTAGTTAGTTTCATTATTCCAGTGTACTATTGTTAATTTTTCCAGTGTATTAATTTCACATTTACTATATGTATTTAAAAATAGCTTCTTAATTTTTATATGTAAATCTGTATAACTTAGAATTTAACCCTCTTTTCTCAGTCTTTTAAAATTTGTCTTTATGAATAGGTTATAGAAATTTTCTGTTTTGTTTTTCATTCAATATTGATTTTAATTTCACAGTGTTATTAAACAGCCTGAAGATGAGCGTATTGCTCGAAACGTTGCGCATTAAAGAAGACTTCATGGCATTTACATTTCTCCTTGTCATTGGATTTCTCCTATAATATATATATATATATATATATATATATATATATTCGTTTAAGGCAAGTATAAAAATTCAATAAAAATACATTTTATAAGTGCACACACACACACACACACACACACACACACACACACACACACACAGTCTTTTTAAACATATTCCTATGTACAACGTTCTAATTTTGCTGGAACATCTCGTAGTCATTGTTGGTCATTGTTGGCTCTGATTGATTTTTTCTCCATGTATGAATAAACCAAAGGGTTTTTTCTTTTTTTTTTGCTTTTGTGTTATCATTTTGTCAACTACACTAAATCCAATTAACTAATTTAATTTATAACCCATGTACCGACTAATATATATATATATATATATAATGTCAGGAGCCTTTGGTGTGTTGCAGCATAAATGGGAAAAAGTTCACTTTTAATTCATTATTAGAAGATGCACTTAGCTAAATATTCATCAACACCAATTAAACCATCGAACAAAAACCAAAAAATCCAACCATTAACCAACCAACACGCACGCAACCAGCTATATAAGCCATCGTATGTATTATAAGAGTACAAGACATTTTTCCCCTCCCTCCGATAGCGTAGAAAATATAATACGTTTTTAGCGAATTTGAACTTCCTCCGAGCTAAGATGATAATTGTTCTCAGCCAATCAGATTGCAAGAATTTATTTTTCTGATTTTCTATTGGGTAATTATTTTCTTTTCGCCCAAATCTTTGGGCCATTCGAACTATTCCTAAATACCCCCAAAACGGGGCATCGTTATCGCAATTGGATTATCGTAACCGTTGTGTGTGTGTGTGTGTGTGTAAATACTATTAAACGAATTCTCTGCTCACAGTATATATATATATATATATATATAGTAATTGTTCACGTAGAAAATTTAATTCACAAAATAGTTGCAAGGAATAATAGTGTATATATATATATATATATATATATATATATATATATATATATATACTGTATGTGTATATCCTTTTTTCTTTAATTATTTTTAATTAAATTTATTAAATTTTGGTTTTTGAGTTAATTTAAGAATTTGTAATTTCATTTCCAGTTGAAAATCGTAAAAATACTTTTTCGCTTTTGACTGAGTTTCAACATAGTTTTTTGAGGTAATATTCATCGCGAACGTTTTTAAAAATTGGTTTATTTGTTTGGGCTGGAATACTTTGTTACGGGGGGTCGGGGGGGGGGGTATGCTTTTTCTATCGTCTTGCAGTATCTCACTCGTAATCTGCAGCTCCGCTTTCAAGCGAGGTATCAAGTTTTTTTTTATATATAAAAAACCTAACCTAACTTAAGGTTAGGGCTTTTTTGGATTGACTAATGTTATTAGATGGCCTATAACCCAAATGCAGGTTCGAGAAGTGTGTTTTATGTGATCCACCCCCTTCCCTCCCAGTACAGTACAGTAGTATGGGCGCAAAAGGAGAGAGAGCGTCTCACGAATCATAGGCTGAAGTCCTTCATTGTCTCCCCAAACGCGGCTACACTACTCTCACGAATCAGAGGCTGAGTAGTATAGGCGCGTTTGGGGAGACAGACATGGATCAATTTGAAAATTTCCCTCTCACCATCCTTCATGACGCTCTCCCCAAACGCGCCTATACTACTCAGCCTATGATTCGTGAGAGTAGTGTAGCCGCGTTTGGGAAGACAGTGAAGGAATTCAGCCTATGCTTCGTGAGATGCACTCTCCTTTTGCGCCCATATTACTCAGTACCTTAGGCCTAAGTAACAATATCGATTGGCCAATATTGAGCCAATATTGATTCACTGGTTTAACATTTGATTAATATGTTTGTTACCTAGGATATATATATATATATATATATATATATATATATATATATCGGGCGCGATACTATGTTTATGGCTGCTATAATCTGCCACGATGATTCCAAATTGTCCATCCTTTCGTAATGAACAAGATGGCTGACGTATCTTCAAAGGCAAACATCGATTCTCTGGCGGAACCAAGCGATTGGACCTGTTCGTCCGATTCAAAGGTCACTGGATTTTTTGTCCAGAACAGCACCGACAATGATACTGTAATGCGGTGGTGGTCCATCTTCAAAGTTTCGGCCATTTTTTTTTTTTAAATTTGAGGGATGACAATGTTTTCAAACATATCCACATTAGTTCCTTATTCTGGTAACCGTATAGTTTTGGGAAGAAGAAAAGACCTAGAACCCCGTTATGCGTTAGCCTACACCACACAGTCATTTTGGGAGTGTTACCCACGTATTCGATGTGGTTTGTGGATGTTCTGAGATCCAAACTTCTACAGTTGTGAAAATTTACCTTCCGATTGCGTTGAACATTGTTTCATCGGTGAAAAGAAACTATTCTGAAAATCGGGGTCTTCATTTAAGATTTGCAACACAGAAGCCGGAACCCCCTCCCCCCCACACGCTTCTGTCCATCGTCAGGTTTAATTTGTTGCACAAGCGTTTAGACGAAAGCGTTTATGCGGAACTCTGTGAACTGTTGATTCGTAGACTCAACATTTTTAGACTACGCAAAAAGGATTGTCGTATGCGTTCGACATCTTCATCTAACACACCTGAGGATTTCTTTGGCAAGACACACTCGGTTTCCTCGAACTGTTGATGCCGCTTTGTGATTATTTTATCATTTGGAAGTAATTTCTCATACACACCATGATAACTGACTTAAATTCAGCTAAACACAACACGCATTGGGCTTTTTCTTGCCTGGTCGCCATGACACTTATCGTCACGCGTCGGAGTTCAGGCTCATGCGCGTGAGTCATTAAAACTTAGTGTATTGTATTTTATTTTAAAACATACCTCATTATTTTATCTTTTCTACATCAAATTTATAACGTAAATAATTTGATACAAGCGATTCTGAGCAGAAAATTTAAGCCAATGAAACCTTAACATTTACTTTATTATATTAAAGCTCACGAGTCACTTAGAATTTGGGTGCAGCTTCACAAATTTCGTCTCATTGGCTTTGGATGTGAAGCTCAAAATTTTGATGGTTGTGGTATTTTTGTAAATTTATGGACTAACTGGTTTCGTTTCCTCGATTTTACAAAAGAGTATGAAATTTTGTACAAGCCCGGTCTGACTAGAGATAGGTAGGCTTAGTCTATACTGTAAATATAGAAATATAGTTCGTTAAAATCTCGTAGAACATTTGTGAAAAAAAAAATATACATATACACACACACAAACTCAGAATGGTCCCCTGAGAAACTTATATGTTAAACACAGATCGTGCATGGAACAAGGAACTCTTCTGGGAAATTACATCCACTATAGTTCGAATAAGTAATGATAAATGACAAATACTATATTTTTTCTTTTTCATGATGGAAAGCCCAACGTGGGCACCGGGTTACTCCGACGTCAATCCGACGAGTTTCTTGCGTATATTGAGGTTCTGAATGTAGTAGGCTAGGTATAAGCTGTAAACCCTAGATCTTGTCCCAAAGCTGGATCCTATCTGCTCTGCGGATAGCTGGTGAGGGAAGCTATATTTTGGGCCTCTTTGCGTGTAACCCGGTGCCCGCGTTGGGCTTTCCATCATGAAAAAGAAAAAACTATATATTTGTCATTTATCATTACTTATTCGAACTATAGTGGATGTAATTTCCCAGAAGAGTTCCTTGTTCCATGCACGGTCTGTGTTTAACATATAATGTAAAAATGAACACTAAACAATTCCTATATTTTTATATTCATTCGTATAATTCTTATATAATTCGTATATTTATATAAATCCTTATATTTGTCTAATCCTTGTTTACATAATCCTTGTATTTATATAATCCTTATATTTATATAATCTTTATATTCAGATATTCATTTTCACATAAAGACCAAAATCGTATAACGCGAGTTTGGATAAATTTTTGATTTGGTTTCTCTTTCATTTCTGCTAAATAATTGGTGAATTGTTTCTTTTTAAATGACTTAATCATTTTTCTAGATTTAGCTTAATAATGAAACCTGATTAAATTTTGCGATGTTCATTTTTTGTGTACATTTTCTCTTCGTTATGAAAGATGAAGTCATGTCTTGCCTAAACGTTTAATTTTAAATCTTAAGCCTTTAATTTTTGCTCATATGCGTGTTTAAGTGTAATTCATAAAAATGCATATTTCAATTTCCATTTTTAGTTAACTCGGCAGATCATAACATCAGATCTGTCAATATGCGGTTTAAAATAAAAATATGCCTTCATCTTCAAATATCTTGCTTATGTGTTTAGACGTTGCCACAGCTAAAATATTTACCTTATCTTCAAATATTGCGCAAAAATAATGTAGCCTATTGAGAATAAAAACCAAACAAGTCGGCATTAAATAATAATGATGTCCACAAAATTTAGGTATATAACCTATGTAATTTTTCAAATTGTTTTCTGATTTGACTGATCTAACTTAGAGGCTGAGCATTACTTGTAACATTTTACAGTAAACTACAGTAAGAGAGTCTTTATCATCTTCTTCAAGCCTTGCTCTCTTCAGAGAACTTAGTCTTAAGTAGAGAAAAAATAATTTCCCGATACGTTACAAGAAGAATCGGGGAACCTTCAGAGAATTTAATCAGCTTCACAGAATCCTCCGATCCACTACAAGAAGAAAACGGAGAGTAGTATAAGAGAGACTACTGCTATTCCCTATACGGTACCAGCTACTCCAGAGTAACAAATCCGTTGCTGCCACCTAACCAGAACCCCTGTCAACTTCGAACCGACCAAGGCCATAGACGGAGGGGTTTCTTTTCCTCGATTTTACAAGAGTATGAAATTTTGTACAAGCCTGGTCTGATTAGAGATAGGTAGGCTTAGTCTACGCTGTAAAATATAGGAATATAGCTCGTTAAAATCTCGTAGAACATTTGTGAAAACTATGCCTTTCAACCTTTCAAAGGTTCCACGCGATGATCCCTCATTTCACGAAGGTCAAGCTTGTCGCCCCTCCTCTCGAGTTGGCCTGGTGTAGTAGTGAGTTGGTTTCTTGTACTCTTCACCTCGCATAACCAGGTACGCCCTGCTCATCGGAGATTTTTCTCAGCCAAGCGTCTAATCTTCTTTTGAAGATGTCCACTGCAACACCATTCGTGTTCCTTAGGTCTTTGGGCAGCTGATTAAACAGTTTTGGTCCTCTCACAACAAAACTATTTTCTTTCAGGATTAAGGATGTTCCCTGTCTCGCCTTTAATTTGGGAACACGACACAGTCTTCCTTTTCTACTTTCCACCGTCGTTTGGGGAGTTACAGGGTTCAGAGATAGATTAGGGACTAGTTTCTCCATTATTTTCCAAGTGTAAATAATGGAGTGTGTGTGTGTGTCTTCTCCTTTCCAGTGAATATAGATTTAGTTCGCGTAACCTTTTCCAGTAATTTAGTTCTTTGCACCCTTGATCTTGGCTGTGAAGCTTCTCTGAATCCCTCCACTTCTCTAATGTCTTTCTTTTTTATATGGGGATGTTAGACCGAGCAGTATTCCAATTTGGGTATGATCATGTTTTCAGTAGAGGATCATTACATTCCTATCCTTCGTTTAAAGGTTCTTAATATCTGCTCAGTTATTCTCTTGCTTTGTTTACTGCTATCTTATTTTGTGTTTCAAATTTCGCATCATCAGTCATTACAAACCCTAAATCTTTTGCTCTGGAATTTCCCTGAATTTCCTGTCCATTTGGGGTATAATATTCCATGGATTTTAGGTCTTCTCTTTTTCCGTACCGTACCGTAACAGCTGAAATTTCTCAGTGTTAAACTTCATATTGTTGTCTTCAGTCCACTTGTGGATTCTGTTCATGTCGCTTTGTAGAGATCCTATATCTTCTGGGTTTCTTATTTTTCTACTGATCTTTGTGTCATCCGCAAAGGATGTTACTGTGCTGTCTCTGGTAACGTCCTCATTTATGTCAGTTAGCATGATTATGAATAGTAGTGGAGCTAATACTGTTCCTTGTGGTACCGAGCTGAGGACCTCTGATTCTGATGAAGATACTCCTTGTACTGTAACGACTTGCAGTCGCTCACTAAAGAAATTATATATCTATTTCCCTACTTTTTATAATATATTATATATATATATATGTTATATATTGCACAGTTATAGTGTTTTCTAAATTTATAAATAAATAAATAAAGACCAAATCAATTTGGAGAGAGAAAAGTTGTTAGAAATAAACCATTAATTGCAAATGTAATTTTCATGATAACTTAATTATTACAAATAGAAACTAAATTAGTGATATTCATTGAAGGTAAACCAATTAGGAGATAAAAGCTAAGCAATACTGACGTTTATAAAATTATATTACTACATTACGGAATATAATTTTTATTTTGATTCAGTTTGTGCAGAGCAGCTTTGAAGTGGTATAAATGTGTTTGTATTAAAAACGGGTGCATTTGTGTTGCCTCGGCAGGAAACGCAAATCTATCCTATATACTTGTCAATGATACTGCGAGCTGCTCGTACTTTGAATGATGTATTGGCGCAATGGTCCCGTCGTAAAACATTGGACCCTTTATTTTGTATGACCCTTAATCCATTAGTGCATAAAGTTTAAATTTGGCAAATACTTCGCTGATTTTTCTATATTGTCTGAAAATAATGTATTTGACAAATACTTAAATACATATTTAAATACAATTTTGTATTTATAAATACATTTTTTCAGGTATTTAAATGCGTATTTAAATACATTATTATTGATGTATTTTTAATTATAAATACATACTTTCAAATACATTTTTAAATACATTTGCAAAAAAATCATGGATTTGTTTTCCATTATTGGGAATTTTAGTCTCGTATTTTTGTAAATCGAGAATATAATTACTGTATTTTTTCCTGTAACTTTTCCACTGTACTGTTCCTGTAATGTACTGTTCCTGTACTGTACCTCTATTTATTTTTTAGTATGATTTTATTTAGTCCCTTCTTTTCTGTTGCCTCTCTTTGGATTGCCTTTGTTGCGAATAGGCCCCTCATACTACTGTAACAATAAAAACACTGGAATAGAATGTATTTACGTGTATTTAGATTGTATTTAAATACATTTTTTAAGTAATGTATTTAATATTTAATTACATTTCAGTTTACAGTAATGTATTTGGTATTTAAATACAAATTTGCGTGGTATTTTGTTTAAATACAAATTTGCGTGGTATTTTTTAATACAAATTTGCGCGGTATTTTGTATTTAAATACAATTTGCGCGGTATTTTTATTTATACAAATTTGCGCGGTATTTTGTATTTAAATACAAATTTGCGCGGTATTTTGTATTTAAATACAAATTTGCGCGGTATTTTGTATTTAAATACAAATTTGCGCGGTATTTTGTATTTAAATACAAATTTGCGCGGTATTTGGTATTTAAATACAAATTTGCGTGGTATTTATGCCCATGGGTTAATCTGTAAACAATCTGTATTGATTAAAGAAGTCTCAAATGTAACCCACAGGAAAAAATCTTAACCTAAGCTAAATCTAACTAACTTAACTTTCTTAATCTAACCTAACTTGCTCCTCAATAAGGGTCACCCCTTCCCATCTTATACTTTTATTTAAAAAACTTTCTTCGGATGACCTCATGGGAAGGGGGGTTCTCCACTTTTATACATAAGTAAGATTACGTTTACGGGTCTCATGAGGCTTTCAACCCAAAACAGAACAGTCATTGTTCAAATACGTATTGGTTAAATTTTGAATGGTCAGTTCTGACCATGAAGATTGCTATAAAACGGCAAACGGTGGTGTAACTGGACAATTAAACATACTTATAATAGACTGTAAATGTGAATGACGCTCTATCTCGGTGGTTCCCAACCTTTTTCACTCCATTTTCCCCCTTGGGGAACCTTAAAATCCTCGTGACCCCCTTCATTTTTCCCCATAACCATAACATAATGATGACAAATGTAAAAGATTCTCGTTTTTAGTTGTTGTCAACTCGCATAAATTTGATTCACATAATTAATGATCACTAATGACATACTCAAAGGATTTCACTCGCATTATCAATGATTTCACTCATCATTATTATCTCGCATAAATTTGGTTCGCAAACACACTCGAGTTGGGTTGGGAAGAACCAAGTTAACTTGTCTACTGCTCAATGGAAGGTTGGCTTTGCCTCTTCTCATCAGTCGCTTAATTCGAGGTTGCGTCAGTACCAAGCATCGTATCTCACTTCGGGTGGTCCACATCCAATCGGTTCCGACTATTATTCTTTATTTGTATAAGAGTGAAGAAACCAGACTCGCATAAAAGGTTTGAGGCAAATGGCGAGAGGACTCGATAATAAAACCTTATTTTATTTCAAATTTTCCAGATTTTCTTGGAAATTTTCCAATTTTTCATAGCCCGCCATGGACTCCCTGAAAATCTTGCCGTGGACCTCAGGTTGGGAACCACTGCTATATCGATTGGCTGAGAGCGCCACATCACACTACACGGTCACACTTATATGTTACTCATTCAGTCTCAGACTATTGCGGGGCTTCCTAACCTTGGGTCGCGAAGACCATATTTGGGGTCGCAAATTGATCTGATAATTTAGTTTCAATTCTCTTCCTAAAGTCGTCCGACAACACATTTATCAATCACGAATGTATTGCATATAACAGCTGAAATCTGGCCCTTTCCTGAGCATAGTAAACGCTTTGCTTATGAAGTATATATATACACTATATAATAACTTTTGGGAGTTTGTCGAACTTCGATCAGTGTTTGGGGTCGTGAATTGTGTGAACATGGTTTTTGGGGTCGCGCATGATAAAGGCTGGGAAGCCCTGGTCGTCTATTGGCTCTCGTCTTCTTGCGGTTGTTGGCGTGTCTCTTGAATTTTTCTTGTTCGTTTAGTTTAAAAATAGTGTGATTTTTACATTCACAGATGAGAGCCCCGCACACTGCAACAACCGCGACGTGATTCTGGAATCGCGTCGCGATCGTTGCAGTCCCCTATTTATCCTAAATACTGGTAACGATAATGTTATCCATAATTTTATAAAAAACCTTCACTACATTTTGTCAAAATGGAACCGGTTTTTAATTTGCCAATATATGACCCTTTTTATATGACCCTTTTTATATGACCCTTTTTATATGACCCTTCTTAATACCTCTTATATGACCCTTCTTATACCCTTCTTATATGACCCTTCTTATATGACCCTTCTTATATGACCCTTCTTATATTTATCCAGTCGCTGCACGGTATCTGATGTATACATTTTTCGGTGTGTTTATACTGTCAGTTATTCAGACATATTTGCAGATCTTTTTCTAGACTGCTGTGTAGGCTGACCATACGTACCGTTTTGAACGGGACAGTACCGTTTGTTTTATATTTCCTGGCCGTCCCGTCGTTTTAATAAAAATGTCAATTTTGTCCCGGTTTATGTACTTACTTTTTCATGAATACAGAATATTACATAACCCCGTCCCTTTTTTGCCATCCCAATGTCCCGTTTTTGTCTCAAGGAAATATGGTCAGCCTACTGCTGTGGAATCACTTTTCATAAGTGGGTTGCTTTGGAACCCACCACCTCATGAACCCCAAATACTTGTAAGCACACACACACACACACACACACACACACACACACACCACACACCACACTGTCAACTTTCACACTTCAATCACTTTTTATGCCTCGGCATCGCCGAGACTTGAAGAACTTTCACCAAATTCATAATTTTAAGCCTTCCTGCAAATAAATTCAATCTTAATTTTAAATTTAAAAATATATTGATGAAAAAACAAGTTGGAAAAAAAAAACAGTATTAAGAAAACTGAGGAAGAACCAAGTATATGATATGCAAATATTTAATGAGCCCAAGAGGTTTGGACTTTGATTAACGCGATCTAAGTTCCCGGAGCCAATTTTCAAAGTTTCTCGGTTTAATTACGGGACCACCCGCGAGAGGGCGCTGCGCAACGTTCTCGACGCAAATAATAAAAAAAAAGCTGAAGTGGCGCTTCTTGTAATTTTATATACTGTGGCTGAGTTTGTTTGTTGTGAAGATGTGATGTAAAATAAGAAATATAATTGGAAAACGAGTTTTAGTGAATGTAAAATTATAATGAGTTTGATATATAAGGATGTGATGTAAAATGTAATGATGTACGAGTACATGCTTTGTACTTACAATGTAGTTATTATTATTATTACATAGATGGCTAACTAACTAACTAACTATATATATATATATATATATACACACACACACACACACACACACACACACACACACACTTATTTATAATAATTTTCTGAAAAGCAACGAAACATTTTGACACATTCGCTAACCACTGACAAACATTGAGGCAAATAAGCTGTTACCAGTAACTTTCCTTCGATGCCTATTAGAAGTTTCATAAACTTTCGTTAATCACAAATTACGAAGTATTTTGGGAAGTTTCGTTCGGACGAATAAAAAGTTAATAAATTAAAATAGTTATCCATAATTTTTGTAAATATTAATGAAAACGAGTTTATATATATATAATATATTTTATTTACCACCGATTCGTACCTAGTGAAAGTGGTACATATCTCGGCGAGGCAGTGGGTGGGTGGTGTTACTGAGTTGGGGATGGTAGACTAAGTGGGGGTGAGTAAGGTTCAGTTGTTAGATAGTGGGTAGGAGGGGTATGGTCTTAGACACGATGGAGCAGATGGGAGTGAGTGAGGAAAAGGAAAATCGCTTCCGCTGAAAAATGGGGGCCTTCGGCGAGTATGGATTGTAGACGCTCGGGTATGGGAATTTTGGACAAGAGAGGGAAACACCCGCGACGAAGAGCGGACAGGTTTGGGCATTCGACCAGGAGATGTACGACAGTGATACGGGTATGGCAGGTAGGGCAGAGCAGGGCTGGCGATTTAGCCGTAAGGTGACCAAGAGTAATGCGTGTGTCCTAGGCGGAGACGGGCTAGAATCACTTCTTTATGGCGGGACCGGTGGAATGAGGAGGCCCAGTATCCTAATTGCGGTTTGATCTTGTGGAGTTTGTTTTGTGTAGCCTGGTCCCATTCCCGTTGCCAGATGGAGCGGAAAGTCGGGAAGAAGTCGGAGAAAAGGAGGGGGGGTCCGAGGGGAGGCCGGCAGTAAGCAGGCCGTCTTTGCCGTGCGGTCCGCCTCTTCGTTACTCTGGATGCCGACATGTGCCGGGACCCAGCAGAAGGGGATTGTCTTGTGTCGGAAGGCTGTTAAAAAGTGGAAGATTTGCTGGATGGCACAGACGCGAATGATTGGGGTTAAATCTCTCTAGGGAGAGAAGTGCGCTTTGGGAATCTGAATAAATAACGAAGGAGCTGGAAGAGTGGGTGCGCACAATGTCGAGGGTTTCCATAATCGCGAGGAGTTCTGCCGAGAAAACGGAGGCCTCGCGGGGCAGGCTGACGCCTCGAAAAAAGCGGCTGAGCCAATATTACCGCTGAGGCGGCCGTACCAACCTCCAAGCGGGAACCATCTGTATAAATGGGGACTGTGTCCGGGTGTTGGGTTGCGTGTTCTCGGAGAGTGACCTGTATACCGTAGCGGTCGTGGTAGTCTTTGGCAGGGCACACAGGTCACTGCAAAACTTGATAGGGGTGAGGAGCCAGGGAGGGGTAGATGCTGTATGAAATGGGGTAACTGAGGGGGGCGGGCATATTGGAAAGGTCCAGGAAAGAGCGGACCGCTTCAGTGAAGTGCCAGCTCCGTCCCTGGGGTGGGAGTTCAGAATCGCCGCGCATAGAAGCGAAGAGGGTAGTCTCTGTGCACGGAGGTATGTCCTCATGAGGAGCAGACCCCGTTGGAGGGCGAGAGGGAGGTAATTGCAATCCACTTGGAGGCTGGGAAAGAGTGGAAGGCACCGGTGGCGAGGCGGAGGCCCCTATTAAGGACCGGGTCCAAGATATGGAGACAGGCGTTGGAGGCTGAACCATATACTGCACTGCCATAGTGCAGCTTCTACTGCACTATGGAAGTGTAATGGCGAAGGAAAGAGCGTCGGTCTGCGCCCCATGTGGTGTTGGAGAGGTGATCTAGGAGAGCGATGGGACGTTGGAGGGATTGCTTCAGGTGTTTGAGATGGGGAACCCAGTTGATCCGTCGGTCTATAGTCACGCCCAGAAATCGCGTGGAGGGTACCACCACAAGAGGATTGCTGTATAACGTGACAGAGAGAACCGGAAGGGTTAAGGGTCTTCTTCTACTGAAGAGCATACACTTTGACTTGAGGGTGGAGAGGCGGAACCCCACCGACGTCGCCCACCTTTCCACCCGGTAGATGGCGAGGTGAATTTGCCGTTGAACGACGGACGGCTCCCGCCCTGCGAAGTAGATCGCAGGGGTCATCCGCGTAGATGGAAGAACGGATGGTGGGTGGAAGGCATTTTGAGACTGTGTTCATGACGATGGAAAAGCATAGAACACTGACGATGCTTCCTTGTGGGACCCCGTCCTCCTACACGAAGGTGTCTGAGAGGACTGAGCCCACCCGAACTTTAAAGGTTCGGGAGGAAAGGAAGCCCCTGATGAAGGTCGGCATGGCTCCGACGAGACCTAGATTTTGGAGCTGACTAAGGATTATTGTCCGACGGGTGGTGTCGTAGGCCTTCTGGATGTAAAAAAAAAATTGATAGGACGAACTGTCCACTGTCGAAGGCATTCTGTATGTCTTGGCTGAGGAGCAGGAGGGGATCAGTGGTGGAGCGAAATTGTCTGAAGCCGGACTGGGTAGCCGGGAAGGAATTACTATTTTCAAGGAAGAACGATAGTCGCGTAGCGATCATTTTTTCAAAGATTTTGCAGGCACAATACGTTAAGGCGATTGGTCTGTAATTTATGGGATTGAGGGAATCTTTGCCGGGTTTGGGGATCGGGATTACGTGGGCCTCCCTCCACCGGGAGGGGAAGGCGCCCTCTATCTATATGCGGTTGTAAGGTAGGGTGGATTTACTGGATCATGCTGTACGGGATACCGTCCGAGCAAAGACAAGGGGATCGTCGAGAGGCCAGTGCCGCCTGTAGTTCACGCATGGTGAACAACGGGTTGTAGATACTGTCTAGGAACGGTGAAAAGGAGCTATTGTTAGGGGCGGGTACGAGGGAACTAACTGCGGAGGAAGAAACGGCGGCGAAGGTAGAAGCTAGGTGGTTTGCCATCGATTTGGGCTCGTATAGGAGTCCGTCGTTAGTCCGGAGGACCGGGGGCCGGGAGGGGACATGTCGCCTCTCGACACCCCGTACCTTCTTCCAGATGGTAGCCAAAGGTGTGGTGGTGGTAACGCCGGATACAAAAGCACGCCAAGAAGCTCGGCGCGCTGTCTTCATTGTACGGCGGGTGATGGCCCTGGCCCGCTGCATCTCCGTGCGATGGATGGGGAGTCGCGTACGGTAGAAGCATCATTAGCCGCCGCCTTAGCGCGTACGGCCTCCGTGCACTCTGGGGTCCACCAAGGTACCCGTCGAGTGCGGGGGTAGGCGGAGGATCGTGGGATGTTAGTACACGCAGCCGCTACAACGATTGAATCGAAGTATACGATGCACTCGTCGGAGGATGGGAAGTGGGCAGTTGTAAGGGTTGTATATGTATCATCGTGGAAGCGGGACCAATTAGCTTTGGCAGTAATCCATTTCTCCTGTACCCGAACGGTCTGGTCGGGCCAATTGAACGTGAGTTGAACCGGAAAATGGTCATTTCCATAGTCCTCTTGGAGGACTTGCCATGTGAAATCTAGGAAGGCATCGGTCAAAACGAAGGACAGGTCTATACAGGATGGAGTGCAGGTGGTGGCATGGTAGAATGTAGGCGAGCCATCACTGAGGCACTCGAAGGAGAGCTCGGTCATGATAGTAATCAGGGTCGGGGCCATATAGGTGGAGTGTGTGTGTCCCCACAAGAGGTGGCGGCTATTGAAATCGCCCAGTAATAGAAAGGGCCCGGGGAGTTGTACTACCTCCACCAGGTCATCGCGGGAGACTTGAGTGTGGGGAGGGAGGTATATTGAACAGACGGTGTACTGTCTATCCAGGGAGAGCCTGGTAGCAATCACCTGTAACGGGGATCGGATAGAGAGATTGTGGAAGGGGATTGCGTGGTGTATGAAAATGGCAACCCCCTTTCGAGTGCAGGTAGGAGACTGGGTGGTGATGTAGGAATAACCAGTAGGGCAGGGCATGGACCCCAGGATTAGCTCCTGGAGACACACACACCGGACGGGAAGTGGCAATCAAGGAATTAAGGCCTTCGTAGTTCGCAAATATTCCTCTGCAATTCCAGTGTACTATTGTAATTTTGGGGGGAACCATTATTTGATGATGGGGGATGGGTAAAGGTGTAGGTGCTCGGAGGTTGGAGTGTGAAGGGAGATCTGGGGTTCGCGAAGGCGAAGGATGGGTCAGGAGCATGACTGGCTCTCTGCCGTTCACCAGAGAAAGAATCGGTCGGCCAGTCGACCTCCGCGGAGATTGCGGGGTCGAGTCGGCCGAGCGAGACCGGAGGCGTGGATCACGGCAGCTAGAGAACGTCGTGGGCTCAGAGGGTGAGAAGTTTCTTGGTGGGCTTCTGTGTTCGGGTCAGGAGGGGGGCGCTTTATTTTCCAAAGTGGCACCTCCCCGCCTGTCTGGGGTCTCACGGCGGACCCTGGGTGGCGATAGGGGGTACCAGAAGGACCGGGCAGGTGGGAAGGAGGACGTGCTGAGGGTGGCTAACAGGGAGGGGGTCGGGGATGGAAGGAGATGAACCAGTGTGTTCTCGTGGATGGGTGGAAAAAATGGCACCAGGAGGCAAGGGCAGATCCATAAGACTCATGGGTGCGGCCGAGCTCCCCTCGGCCACACCATGTAGCTGCGCGAGAGCCGCATCCACTGGATCCTCGAGGGAGAGGATGATGTCCAGATTGGATCTCGTCGTGGGGGGTGGGTCATGTAATTCGGTAACTATTGTCAGAGTCTGTGGGGGTAGATTGGTGGGACTTCTGCGGTGGGGTGATATGGTCCTCTTAGATGCAGTGGGCGGTGTGAGGGTCCAAGCCGTTTTCTTGTCTCTCCCTCTTCCCCATGATCTATGTTGAAAGGCCGGAGGGTCTGGCGACTCGCTCCAGCGTCTCCGCCTCGTCGGCTTGCTCCGGGCGTTAGGTTCGGGTGTGTGCAGAGAGTGCTAGGAGGGCAGGGTTCGAGGTAGATGGGGCCTGGGTGTCCTGGTCCCAGACTCTTGGGGAATCTGTGGCAGGTGAGGTGCGTGAAGAGAAGGGATGGTCGGGGGACAGGAAGTCGTCGGGTCCTGCAAGGACTCCCTCTGGGAGGGATGGGAAGCAGTGGTCGAGAGGGGTTTGAGCGGCAGGCCAGGGCGGCGTGCCGAGAGGACAGAACCGAGGGCAGCGGCGTAAGATACCCCCGGCCTCACCTCCTGACTCCACACCCTGTCTCGCGCCTCTCGGAGGTTAAGGATGTCCGCTACCTGCAGGCCTCGGACCTCCTCCTCGAACCTGAAGAACAGGCATTTGCGGGATAAAGAGGGGTGTGCGCCTTCACAATTGGAGCATTTGGGTATGTTGGGGCACTTGTCTGGGTGAGTGATTTGTCCGCAACGAACACACAGTTGGTGTGCATTTAAAGCAACGGGTCGGGTATGGGATGTATGGGCGGACAGTAAACGCGCATGACGTGCGGTCTCACATACTCCATACAATATGGTCGGGAGAGACTAAGGTATTGAAGGTAAGAAGTAGGCGCGGGGTTGGGGAGGGGGTGCCTCCCTGTCGGGATGTGAAGTGATGGATTTTAGTGACACCCTGGGGTGCGAGGTCCTCCAAGAGCTCGTTCATTGTGATCGATAATAGGCGGGTGACGTAAATAGTGCCCTGACTCTGGTTCAGACGAGGGTGTGGGAGACGGATACCGAGCATCCAAGAACCTCAGTGAGGGAGAGTAGGGCTTTCGCTTCTGCGGCTGAGCGTGATTTTATGAGGAGGGAGCCATCCCTCTGTGGTCGCACATCATAGCGGCTGGAGTTGCTGCGGGCTCGGATCGCCTGAAACGTCCGTGCAGAGTTGGTCGGAAGGGACCCAGAGGTAGGCCGGATCACTAGGAATTTGTGGATAATTGGAAGCGATAGGGAGGCTGTAGAATCGAAGTGGAATGGGATATCCAATGGTCGATAGAATGGACGTGGATGCATACTTCCCCGTCCGCCACGGGGCTCTCTCCGTGCGGAGGCGGGCCGATGGCGGGTGAGGGGGGCATACGGGGAGAGCAAGAAGCCGGGTTTTGAAAGCAAGTTTTGGGCAGAACCTGACTTGCCCAAAGGCAATGAGGTGGGCAGGGGAGAACCCTGATCCAGAGGGTGTATGTCTAAGGATATGTTCAAGGTACAAGCTGGGGTCGGTAACGGAAGAGGAGAGTGCAAGTGTTCTGCTGCTGGAGGAGGAGCGACCGCCTCAAGACGTGGTCTTCCAGTGGTAAAGGACTCGGGGGGGGGGGGGGCCTGGTTGCCCACCATCCGAGTTCTAGGACAAGAAATAATAGTTTCCATACGTTGTTGATTTTGTAGAACACGAACCCAGGGGACGCGAGAAACTGCCACCGGTGAGAAAGGGAGGCCGAGCGCAAACCGCAGTGGGCGGGATACCTCGTCCCCAGGGACACACCGTTGGTTTAAAAACGGGGCCCCGTAATGCGAAAGTTTGCTCCCAAACGGCGCAAAGACCCCAGCCCCCTAATCCCACCGGCCCCGACACCCAACCATCCAACACAGTGACGCCCTAAGGGCGTCACCTCCGGAGGACAGCACTGGAGACCCGTACTGGGGCACTTAGCCCATCTCCTCAGTAGCCTGTCCGGCATGGGTGACCCTTCCGGGGGCTAAGCCCCGCCGACGTAGCCCACTGGGTCAACACGGTTACCCGCCCACCACGACAAGTTGGCCACAGTTGGTATATATATATATACATATACACCGTATATAATACTTTCATATGACAAAAATTAAGTTCACTGGTGCGCTGCGGTGGTGTAGTGGTTAGTGTCGCTGACTACGAATCCATCAGGCCCGGGATCGAGACTGTCACGGCAGACGGAGCGCAGCAAAACCCAGCTGTTCATCCTTCCACATAATAAAGAAATTGGTTGGTAGATAAATGGGTACCCTAGGTAGCCGAGTGGTTAAGACGCTGGACTGCTGATGGGGCGTGGTTCGGATCCCACATTAAACTGCAGGTCTAAGGCGGAGTGACAAGCTTGACCTTCGTCAAAGTGAACAATTTTGGCGGAAGCAAAACCAAGGTTTTATATATATATATATACACACACAGGGTGTCCCCAAAGTGCGGTCTCGTAGAAAAATTTATTTTAAATTAAATTTCCAAAAATAATACTTTAGAACTAAAACAAATGTTCAAATTGCTGTCTTGTTTTGGGACCTTTTTTTCTGTTGCAGGTAGAATAACGGAATGGCTAATATGGAAGTGAGTTACACTCCTCAGGAAAACCATTGCGGTTATATAGTTCGCATTCAATACAATTGCATTATAATACAATACAGTTGTAATGTAATTGTTATCTAATAAAATGCTTTTGTGATGTAATTTTTAGGCATTTGTGATGTAATTGTAATACAATTATAACGTTATTTAAATGTAACATAATTTTAATATTTATAATGTAATTTTTATGTATTTATGATGTAATATAACTGTAATGCATATGTAACGTAATTACATTACAAGATAAGAATGATAAAAATTATATTCTCTCTCTCTCTCTCTCTCTCTCTCTCTCTCTCTCTCTCACACATCATCCAAATGAAAGTGAAAATGAAGAAAATAATAAAAAGTAATAATGAATAACAGATAATTTAATTATACTTTTTTTAGGTTTTGGATAATATTTCAAATGTCGGTTTTTTTTTTTGGGGGGGGGGGGGTTTCTGTTTTTAAAGGTCTGATGTTATTTCTTTTGAAAAACGTGTCCCACATCTGTTCTTTCACTTAATGTCAAAGTTTAATGAAGAGTATATATATATATATATATATATATATATACACTATTGGACAGGTAATGGAGCAGTAATGAAAGTGGGACCTGATGATAAGAGCACACCCGGAAAACCATGTATCCGAGATGTAAGATTTGATAGTAAATATCAGAGGATATTATATTACAAAGCGTCAGACGTAAATCTTTTCAACATTTTAAATATTCCGTGCGATATGACTTCACTTCACGGACGTCAGGTTTGTTACTGTTGCCCTTCCTCTCACTCCTCCTCCTAGTTGCTCTCCCTTCAAAACTGCAGTTAAGTACCATTGTTAATTAAAGTTGGTCCCCAACTATCGCAAAGACGTAAATTATGTGAGGAAGGGCTAAAATAACTCGTTGCATTAGAATCAGTGGTTCCCAACCTTTTCACCACAAAGGACCCCTTTTATTTTTATTTTTTTCCCACGGACCCCATGTTTTTGAAAGATTTCGTCTACCAAACAAACTGTTTTTATTAACTAATAATTAACTCGTTTCCTCATTTTTCACTATCAAATAAAGGACATATAAGAGAGTATGCAATTAAAATACAGCATATTAAATAAAGTATTAATAATTCCAGCCAAGAGCAAGGAAACTTGAAATTTTAGCCTGAAAGCTCACGGACCCCCAGTACTACCTTCGCGGACCCCAGGTTGGGAACCGCTGCATTAGATCAATGATATTCAGGTGACGAACCCCCCCCCCCCCCTAATTTTCGCTGCCCTGAGATTTAAAAAAAATGTATATACAGTGTGTATATATATATATATATATATATATATATATATATATATATATGAAAAGTTTGTGAAATTACCCTCGTTAAGAAATCGACATTCGTTTTCTTTATATATATAAAAAAATGGGGATAACTCATCTAAAGAAAATTTTAATTCAAAAGAAAAGAAATTTTCTTATCAATAGCTGTTCCCAACATATTACTTCATTATAATAAAGATTATAATGAGTTGAATAGATATTTTAAAGAATTTATTACTTTATACATTAGAGAGAGAGAGGAGAGAGAGAGAGAGAGAGAGAGAGAGAGAGAGTTACAAGGAGGAGTTACAAGGAAAAGAAGTACCTCAAAAGGCCTTGCGGCCCATACCGAGGAGGTACCAATGGCAACGGGTGCCAGGGAAATTTTTGTGAAAGTTTATTTTTCTTTCAACTATCCAAGCAGTAGTAGAAAACTGGATAGAAAAGTAGAAGGCTCTCTCCCCACCCTCCGCTCCCTCCCTGCCAGAGGCAGGTACGGAAAAAGGTTGAAGAAAATACCTTGACCCTGGAAAAGTAGCCAAGGAAATTTTACAGGAAAGTGGAGAATATATAAATAGCTCTATATTTAGCTTGCTCACAGAGACACCGAGCAAACGAACTCCTGCAGAGTTTTCTGAGGTTTTAATCTTAAACTATGAGTGTGTTCAGTACTTTGTCTAGCCTATTTTTAAACAGATTTACACTTTGACTGGAAACAACCTCTGTGGGAAGTTGGTTCCAGATATTAACTATTTTATAGGAAAAGAAATTTCCGCAGACTGAGGTCCTAAATGTCTTTACACACTCAAATAGTGTGCAAGATTTCGTCTAACCTTTTCTTGAACTGATCCACAGAGGAACTGTTCACAACTTCCGAAGGTAACCTGTTCCATGTGTCACAGATCTTATACGTAAAGTAATTCCCACACACACTAGTCCTAAACCGTTTCAAATCCAACTTCCAACCATTGTTGCGAGTTGGGTTATCATTTAAACTAAACATACTTCTAAAATCGACATCGTTGAACCGTCGTAAGAGCTTGAAAACCTCGATCAGTTGACCGCGCAGCCTCCGAGTTTCAAGCGAAAACAAGTTCAGGGCGCGTAACCGTCGATTGTAGCCCATATGCCTAACGGAAGGGATTAACTTTGTGGCCCTCGCCTGCACTCGCTCCAGCCTCTCAATATCTTTCCTGAGGGTGGGCGACCAGAACTGCACAGCATACTCCAGGTACGGCCGAACAAGGGAATTGTACAGTGAGAGCACAATCTCCTTGTTCCGAAACTGAAATTGCCACCTGATATAACCCAATAGTTTCTGGGCTTTCTTTTCCACCTCTACACACTGTTTCGTAAACTTAAGGTCGCTGCTAATTAGCACACCCAAGTCCTTTTCTAAATCAGTCACCTCGATATTACTGCCCAACATCGAGTAGTCCGACTTGGGATTGGCGTAGCCAATGTGCATCACTTTGCATTTACCCAAGTTAAACGGCATTTGCCATTTTTCGGACCACTCTCCTATCCTACCTAGGTCCGCACGCAGTTCCTCGATCGCTTCGGGCGTCCCAACATTGGCCCCAAGCTTGGTGTCATCAGCGAATTTGGCGATCCGACTGACGATGCCACCGTCGATATCATTTATGTAAATGGTAAACAACAGTGGCCCCAAAACGGAACCCTGAGGAACCCCACTAGTGACCGAGGCCCAACCCGAACTAGCCCCTTTAATTACCACCCTCTGCCGCCTATTCCTCAGCCAGTTTTCAATCCACCTACCTATTTCCCCACCGATACCCAGCGCGCGCACTTTCGCCATTAGCCGGCGGTGAGGTACCTTATCAAAGGCTTTCTGAAAGTCGAGATAAAGTAGGAATCCAAATGGTCAACGATTCTATCAGCTATTATCCTTTCTAATAATTTACCTACAACTGAAGTGAGACTAATAGGACGATAGTTCCCTGGACTTTCGTGATCCCCTTTCTTAAAGATAGGGTCACGTTGGCCTCCCTCCAGTCACCAGGCACCTGGCCCATCACCAACGATTTGTTGAAGACTGTAGCCAGGTGGGGAGCCACCTGGTCGCGCACTTCTCGCAAAACACTGGGGAGAAACTGGTCTGGCCCAGGAGCCTTAAACGCGCTCAGTTTGTCTATTCTATGAGCAACGACTGTCGCGGTACATCTAACACTATCCAGGCCAGCACCTTCGTGCCTCACAGCTGGCTCGGGGATGACGCGGGTATCCTCCCTGGTGAACACTCCCGCAAAGTACTCATTAAGCACATTAGCGATGTCCGCGTCGGAGGTCCGCAGAACGCCGCTTCCGTCCTTTAAAGGACCTATCATGCTTCTAATGGGCTTTCTACTATTAACATAACTGAAGAACTCCTTAGGGTTCCCCTTGCAGAGGCTGCCACCCGTAGTTCTTCGTTACGTTTCGCTAGCCTAACCTTCGCCTTCACTTCCCTACACAGGCGGACATACGCTTCAGTGTTCTCGTGGGAACGATTGGCCTTCGCCCTCCTATACGCTACTTTCCTATTTCGGATAGCCGAAGCGATGCCACGATTGAACCATTAGGCTGCGTTGAAGCAGGGGTGACCGGTTTTGAGGGTATGGCAGCAGACTGCAGCACCATAAACTCATCCCGGAATGCACTCCACACTCCCTCAACATCGCCGCCAACCTCTAACCCCATCTCTGCTACGCTATCCCTGAGGCTAACAAAGTTCGCCCGCCGGAGATCGAGCTTACTGCCCTCTCGAGTTACTACGCTTCACCCGAGGGACGCACACACGGAACCTAATAAGACCGTGATCACTCCCGCCCAACGATTCGTCAACGGTGAGGCCAGTGACGAGGTTGTCTTCGGTCGTGAATACTAAGTCTAGAACGCTTTCGCCTCGTGTAGGCTCGTTGACCCACTGAGTGAGGAAGTTCTCATCAGCAAAGTCAACTAGCCTCCTCCCTTCAGCATCGGCAGTCCTGTTTTCCCACTTTATGCCGCGACAGTTGAAGTCTCCTAAAACTACACACACCCTATCCCCTAGCAGGCTACTGAGTTCGGTGTACAGGGCTGTATCGTCCTCGAGGAGGAGATGCGGAGGTCTGTACACCAAGATTAACCTATAGTTCGTCCCTCCCACGTTCAGATCGACGCCAAGCAGCTCCCGTTCCGACCGGAACTGGCAGTCAACCGGACTCAACGTGTCTCTGACGTATATTAGTACCCCACCCCCCTCCCCACGGGTGCGGTCTTTGCGAAACATTCTATACCGGGAATTTCGAACTCCCCAACGTAGTCCCTACGATCAGTATGAATCCAGGACTCGGTGATAGCAACGATATCCTGTATTCTGATGCTAAGAGCGCCCGTAGCTCGCAAAACTTGTTCCTAATTGACCTAGCATTAAAAAGCATTGCACGGAGGGAGCCTTCCCTATTCTGACCGCCCCTAGCACGACCCGTTTCCCGAACAGCCAGGGCTGTCGGGAGTTGAAGAGCCCCTCACTAACGAGGGGGCAACTTCCGCAGGAGACTGAGCCCCCTCCAACGTAGGAGGAGGGTCACCCACCTGTACTTCGACGCACCCTTCAGTCGAAGGTATGTCCGCCACGGCTCATCCCTCATCTCTCCCCGGTGGGGGCCATCATCTCTCCCCGGACTCGACCTCACCATTCTGTATAGGTGCCGGTCGAGCAGCGCGCCTAGCACACCCTTTACCCTTGTTATTGAGGTGGACATCATCCCTCTGGTAAAGGTCCCACCTACCCGAAAATGCATCGAAGGGGTCAATAAACTTCACGCCCAGCGGAACGCACAAGTCTTGTACCCTCTCGTTGATGCCAATGACCTTACTGAGCGCGTGGTCACTGACATTCCTTCGCGGTAAAATACCATTAACATTCCCCTGTCTGTCTTCAGTTTTAGATCATCCGCAAGAGACATGATCTCGGTGATGATCCCTTCAGTAAGACCTACCCCACCGCCTTTGAGGAACAGGTCATTGCCACCAGCGTGGACAACGATCGCAGTCCTCCGACTAGCCACGCGCACCTTCTCTACCTCCTTCCTTAAGTGCGCCGTTCCCCGCCCAGGTAAGCACCTTACCTTCCTCCCATCCCGGTTTGCTGAAGCAAAGTACTTCTCCTGGCCCCTGATCTGCGAGTCCCCAATCAAAACGGTGTCTTCCTCCTTCGAGCACAGGAGACTAAAGCGGTTAGAGGTCTTGACAGGGGCAACTGGGGTCTCAGGCTTCGGCTTCGCAGCCTTCTTGCCCGAGACCTTTTGAAACCCGTCGCCACCCATACACGCAGTTACACCACCCGACCCACCCCGACAGGTAGCTACATCCTTCGGTTTCTTTGGGCCATCAGCAGGCCCCTTCCCACCCTTTTTCTTCATTGGCCCCTGCCCACCCTTCTCTATCGATCCTGCCCACCCTTCTCTATCGATCCCTTCCCACCCTTCTCTATCAGCCCCTTCTTTGAGCCCTCCCTTTGTTCTAGATACTTAATCTTACAGTTTGAATCTGCTGGTGTGTTTTTAATTTGATCTTGTCCACTGGGTTGGATTTCCAGTGCTACGACCCTAGCTTCAAGCTTTTTTACTAATTCCTTTAGCTCTTTAACTTCCTTTTCGTGGTTGTCTCTAAGTTTACAAAACAAACATACACTAAGGGATGTGATATCGCTGATACTACCCTCTGGGAAGTCTACGCACCAATGATTAACTTTACATTTAAAGCATTCTGCTTTCAATTTAGCTGGCCCTGCCATATTTTCTCTTTTTTTTTGTTTTTTCTGAATATTCTGAATAAGATAAAGCGTTCTAGCAATGAAAACTATCCAAAAACGTTATGACCAGTATATAAAATGGGGGGGGGGGGGGAATTCATCCCGCGCGTAGACGCATCCGCCTTTTTGCAAGTGACGTTCATTCCTTCCAGAAGACTACACCTCTCCTGCTGCCGCACCGACCAAAGGTCTCCCCAGGGCCGGACCGTCCCAAACGTGTCGCAGCTACCAACTGACAAACACTCGCGACGCAAGCGTCACGGATTTTCCGCCAGGAGCGACAGCGAGATGCAGCCCCTTACTAAGTCTTACTAGTCACTCACAAGCGGCCAGACTCTTAGAATCCAGTGTTCAAGGGATATCCCACCAGACCCAGAGGCTACGCCCGAGACTTCACGCTGGCCTGGCAGCCAGCTGGGCAGTAAAGCCCTCTCACCTCAGAGCAGTACAGCCAAGCACCATCAATTGGTCACCAAAGAACGGTCGCAGGGGGCTGGTCAAGCCATTACGCGTTAGGAATGGGCTTAACGGGGCACTAGCCACACTCCATTCATCGCGCCCCTACGCCTGGGACCCTCCATCCAGTCTCTCACAACCTACGAGCGTTAAATGGTGTTATTTATAGAGGTTCCAAAGCCTCTCTTCCCACGCATGAGGTAGCAGTAGGGTCCTAATAGTAAAAGAAGAGAAAAAGACTCAATACTAAAAGAAAAGTTTTTTTTTTTTTTTTTTTTTTTTTTGCAGTGAGAGGAGAACAACCTTAACGTAATCTAAAAGGACAGAGTAGGGATGGGATGGGGTCCTAGTAACCCACGGGACGGGATTGTGCAAAATATTTTACCCGCCCTCCCGAAAGAGAGAGAGAACCTAAAGGAGCTGGCAGCCAGTTCCTCTAGAATCCCACGACTCGGGACCGGAGGGCTGTCACACCCCAAGTATAAAGTTTACTACATCCAGAAGAAATGTGCATAACCTTTATACCCCCTGCGGAGAGAGAGAGAGAGAGAGAGAGAGAGAGTTACAAGGAAAAGAAGTACCTCAAAAGGCCTTGCGGCCCATACCGAGGAGGTACCAATGGCAACGGGTGCCACGGAAAATTTTCTACACACTCAAGAGTGTGCAAAATTTGGTCTAACCTTTTCTTGAACTGATCCACAGAGGAACTGTTCACAACTTCCGAAGGTAACCTGTTCCATGTGTCACAGATCTTATACGTAAAGTAATTCCCACACACACTAGTCCTAAACCGTTTCAAATCCAACTTCCAACCATTGTTGCGAGTTGGGTTATCATTTAAACTAAACATACTTCTAAAATCGACATCGTGAACCCTCGTAAGAGCTTGAAAACCTCGATCAGTTGACCGCGCAGCCTCCGAGTTTCAAGCGAAAACAAGTTCAGGGCGCGTAACCGTCGATTGTAGCCCATATGCCTAACCGAAGAGAGAGAGAGAGAGAGAGAGAGAGAGAGAGAGAGAGAGAGAGAGTTAGTTAGTTAGTTAGTTAGTTAGTTAGTTAGTTAGTTAGTTAGTTAGTCTAAGCTCTGAAGGACTATCGCATATAGCCTAAGTTAAGCTAGACTAAAACAGACTTTATGGACTTAGGTAGGACCGAATAGGACCTCTAAGTGTTATCGACTCGACGTGGGCCTACTTTAAGCCTCAGTTAGCATAAATAAATCACATTCAGCTGCAGGTCCAAACTGTAAAAATGAAATAGGTACACCCATATACTGGATATGGAGAAGATCCCTTGACACAGGGAAAATACCGAGCATCTAAAAGAGCAAACATTGTCCCTATATATAAAGGAGGGGATAGATCTCAAGCAAAGAACTATATACCGGTATCACTAACATCCCATCTCACCAAACTATTTGAAAAAATATGGTGAGGGAGACAATCTATGACTCCTTGGAGACACTGGAAAGATTCAATGAGAACAGTACGGATTCCGATCAGGAAGATCATGCCTATAACTACTAATAGAGCACTATAACAATATTATAGACGCACTTGAAAGCAATGAAAATTACATCATATTCACGGATTTTGCTAACGCGTTCGACAAATGTGATCCACGGTGTAATAGCACATAAAATGAAATATATGAGAATAGCAGGCAAAGTGGGAAAATGGATCTACAATTTCCTCAGAGAACGTCTACAGGTCGTCAAAATTCAAAGTATATCATCATCAGAATCAGAAGTACGCATCTCAGTACCACAAGGTACAGTATTGGCCCCACTTCTATTTATTATCATGCTAACAGACATAGACAATGAAGTAACCAACAACAGTACAGGAACATCTTTTGCAGACGATACAAAGATCAGCAGAAACGTCAGTGATGCAAAAGAGGTGGAGGTCCTACAGAGTGACACGAACAGATTATGCAAATGGCCAGAAGACATGAAATTTAACACCGATAAATTTCAGCTCTTAAGATATGGAAGAAATGAGGCACTTACGGCATATTATGCCCTAGATAGACAGGAAATTCAGCTAAGCAAGAAAACAATAGATTTAGGGGTTATAATGACCGACGATGCAAAATTTGAGGCACAAATTCAGATAGCGATAAACAAAGCAAAAAGAGTCGCGGGGCAGATACTGAGAACCTTTAGAAAGAAGGGACGAGAAAGTAATGATTCCTCTGCTAAAAACTGATCATACCAAAATTTTAATGCTGCTCAGTCTTGACGTCCCCACATAAAAAGAAAGAAATTAATAAACTAGAAGAAATTTAAAGAAATTTCTCAGCCAAGAGTGATGGCTGCAAAGAACTCAACTACTGAGAAAGGCTTCGTAAATTAAACCTATATTCACTGAAAAGAAGAAAAGAGAGGTGCACCATCATTTACATGTGAAAAACAATGGGAAAATTGGTACCTAACCTCAAGCTGAACCTAGTAACTACCAAACAACAGTGCAAAATAGGAAAGATAGAATGTGTAGTGTTCCCAAACTAAAGGCCAGACAAGGGACACCCTTAACTCTAAAGGAAAATAGCTTGGTTGTCAGGGGTCGAAGACTATTCAACCAGCTTCCGAAGGAGATCAGGAACATTACTGGTGTCAACATATAATTCTTCAAAAGAAGACGACGCTTGGCTCAGGACGATATCGGATGAACCGGGTGTGCCTAGCTAGGTGCAATAGAGATTGCAAGAGAGCAACTCGCTCTTCCACCAGGCCAGGCCTAGAGATGGGGCCACCAACTTGACTTTCGTGTGAAGAGAGACCAAAGCACGAAATTGCTACCAGGTTACGAGGTACATATATATCAGGTCATCCCATATTTAATGTCGTTTTTTTGCATTGCTAAACTCGCGTCGTGTTTGCACATGTTTCTGTTTATATTTGTGGAAAACTCGAATTTTTATGTGTAGTCCGGTTCACTATGTCAATAAAAACACTCGTTCAAAATTCATGGAGATTAGCAAACCAGTGCATTTTTGGAAAGCTTATGGCATCAGGAATCTGAAAATCAATGTTTACATTTGCGCAGATGCCTGCATAGCCGCCATTTTGGATTTTCAAAATGGCCGCCATAAAATAATAATTTCCGAATATCTCAGCTTGTAATTGACATAGAAACTTCATTCTAAATGCTAATCCTATGTTTCCAGGCCAAGGAATCCAAAGCTTATGTCAAATTAGTGATTATGAACACCAAAAACCAAGAAAAGAAGAAGTTTGTGAAATTATTGTATTTTCATGAAAAAATGCGCACTCAAATTGTTGGTAGTGACAACAGCATACGTATAGACGTATTTCCTATCTCAGTTTGACACATCATTACACATCATCATCATCACTCAGTGATTACATTTTGCATCGTTTTCGCATTCTGTGCCGCACAAGTATAGTTCTGTGCAAGGCAAGTTATTCCTTCTGCATGAATATCGCTGTGTAGAACAGTTGGTTTTGCAGTGGCATCTGACCAACTCGATGGCGGCTTGCGGGGCAGGAGGAACCTTGTAGTGACTGGCAGTATTTGGCCACTTTTGTCCTCATAGTAACCAAATTTCAGGGGTCAAAAGGCTGTTGCTGCATAACATTGGCTTGGCACCATACTCGGCTTCGTAACCACACACGCTGGATGTGTTCCTCAAGTGCACCGAGTGTAGGTAAGTTGTTGCTTTCAGCTAGATGTTTACAAAACAGATACCATCTTATGAAAATAAAATCCCACTCTAATGTACTTATAAGCGGACCCTGTAATAAAATGCCCTTGCGGTGTCGGGAGAACGGTATCTAACCTAGTTGCGAATTTCTCAATGGTCTCTGGATTGTTTCCTAATCGGCTTTTTTCATTCGTTTTTTCATTCGTTTTTCGGTTTATAAGTTCTGTATAATAAACAACAATGTACTGTAATAACCAATGTAATAATAAATTTATAATTTCTGTAATAAATAATTATGCAATATTAAATGTAATAAATTTAATGTAATAATTATGTAAAAAAAATTAAAAAATAATAGAATCTGTATGTTTAGAACAGGAAGATAGTTTTAAATTTGCGCGAATGTACTTAATGAAAATGCCCTTCCGGTGTCGGGAGAATGGGATCTAACCTAGGTGCGAATTTCTTAACGGTCGGTCCCTGGACTGTTTTTCCCTCTTGTTTTGGTTCATTCGTGTTTCTGTATCCACCCGAGGAGGATGCCAGTGGGCGTCGAAACTGTTGTGGAAATAAACTCTGTCTATTAGAGTGGGTTTTTATTTTCATATTTTGACCTTCACGTAGAAAAAAGTGAAGTTTTTTGCAGATACCATCTTAGATCAGGGATACTTGCAATGTGAATACCCTTGGGACAGTAGCTTGAGCACACAAATTTGGCCAATACGTCTTTCACCTCCTGTGTTAGGTCACCTTTCTCCGGTAGTTTCATCAGTGCTCTGACTAAGTGCATGTCAGCTTTCATATACTGCTGAAACCATTTTGTTTTGCCTATTCCTGAGAATTTTCCAACATTGTCTGCTCCAGTGAATGCGTGGAATACAGGTAAAGCTTGCGCCTTTTCTTTGCCCAAAGCTCTCCAGATTGGCTCTATTTCGACTGTACCTGATACCATCAAAATAGATGTCTTTTTGCAGAGCTTGTCATAGTGTGCCACAGCCAGAACCAAGACGTCAGTATCAGGAGTGAAGAATACTAGCTGTGCATCAGGACACCGCTGTGATGCCTCCGCTGCCAGGCAGATCATCAATGTGTCAGCCTCCTCGTGATTGTTGTCTTCAAAGTGCATGTTTCTGTTGCTTCTGGTGTGACCTGATGCTGATGTGATGACTAACTGAGGTGAGTTTTTGTTGTAATCAAGGGTTGCTTTGGCGAGATAGTCTGTCAAATCTGCTTTCGTTTTTTCGTGCGATAGAAACCGTGCCAGTAGGATGTGTTTGATGTTCGTATCATCTGCAACCTGATACTGTATAGGAGCTTTTCCTTGTCGTCGTCTCTCTCTAGTTTCCTCCTTTAGTGAGTCAGGTTTGTATGTATCGAAGACCAGGATGACCTCACTGAACCCTGCTGTCAAGCTCACGAGCCTGTCATTGAAACACTGGGCTAGATCTTTGACTGTGCTGATTGTCCCTGATTTCTTTGTCATCTTCTGGACAAGCACCATTCCATCAACAATGGCGATCTTTTGATTTGATGACGACGATGGAGATGATGATACAGGACCTCTGTCATCATCCTGCTCTTTGGCCGCTAGAGCTTCTGTCTGTTCCTGGGTTTCATCTGTTTTTGCCAGCTTCTCAAGGCTGTGTATCAGCTTGGACTTGTCAGTGCATGGCAGCATTGAGCCGTCTGGTGCAAATAGTGCTCTCGGAGTCAATGTGAACTCATAGTTGCCAACTGCATTCTTCTGATCGATGTCCCTGCTCGACCAGGTGAGAACCATCAGCCGACCATAGAGATCTTTGGTCTCTTTTAGGTCAACTGTCTGGTCACGGAACTTGAAAGTTTGTTTCTTGCTGCCAGACATGTACATCTTGTTGTTCTGCTTTTTGACTGGTGCCCAGAAACTAACATCTCCATTGATACGTTCAATGACATAATCTTCATAAAACTTCTGTCCAAATGTCCGATCTCATCAATGTTCAAGATTTTGGAACATACTCTTGTCGTACATATGCATGTGTGATGAAATTGTATAGCTGATCACCTTCAACAGCAAAGGGATTCCCGTGGCTCAGTATTGCAGCCTTGATTTGGTCAACAGCTTCATGTTCTTTCCTGACAGCATTGGGTCGTACATCATGGTGTTCCTCTGGCTTGTTTACTTGAAGCCCGAACTGTCCTTTAAACTCTGTTGAGAGGCACGACATCTCTGGAGAAGCCAAGAAGAACCGCTGCCTAGTATTCGCATTATTGGAAATGCCAATTAGGCCAGAATGAACCTTCATCATCTTGTTGAGATGTTCGCAGGCATGGTCTGCACCTATTGAGACGAACGGAATCTCACTCTTGGTGACAGATATGTTTCCATCTTGAAGTTCTCGCCATGTTGCTGGATGGCTTGTCTTCATTTCGTGCATGTCGGCGATGTACCTTGGCCAGAGGCGTTTGTATTTTATTCGATCCATTGCGAAAAACAGCTTGCTGAGTGCTTCTCCAGCCTCCAGATGGAGAACGAGATCAGCATTTCTGGATGCTTCAACAAAGAACAAGATGGTTTCAACCCGGTGGAGGTAATTCATCAATGACTTGAACATAGCGTTAGATGATTTCTGAGCTTCCCACTTCTTCAGCTGTTGAATGACATCTTCGTTGGTCAAGACTTGAAGCAGGTGAGTGTTAGCAATTCTGATGCATTCTGCTCCATCACTTGTCCCAGAAGCTGTGTTTGTGCAGGCTTCCTGCAATTCATTTGCTGGTTTCGAGCAGATTTCTTTTAGTTGTGGCATCTCTGTGAAGAACTGTTCTAGAGCAAGTTCATACAGAGCCATGTAAGTGTGGATGTGTGCACGGAGTGCTCTCTTGTAGTGGCCGCACTTGAGGATCTGTCTCGTTGTAGCAGGCCCATATACATCTGCCTCAATCCATGCATCATCTATGCCAGAATTTTCTATTGAGGCTCCGAGTGCCCTCAGTGCAGCCATCACAGCATGCAGCTCCCCAAGTCTCGGAACAACTTCTCTTTTCAAGTTAGGTCTTGCATCTAGCAACTGTACTGCCTTCTCGTACAGGGCCATGTCAAAGGTTATGACAGTTGGGTGGTTTTCACCAACTGCCAAGCTCTTCAACTGAGACGCTTGCAACATCACAGTCAGCATGGTAGACCACTCATGTGCGACCTCTGGAAGTAGAGGCAAGGCACCGACTTGAGTCAGTGACTGACTAGATGACACAAGTGATTTGTAGCCTGCCCAGCCTGGGATACTGCTTTGTGATTCACTGTCGGTTGATCTAGACAAAGCAGATGCAATCATCCAACCAAGATTGGTTAGTTCATAGGATTCAGCAACACCTGTGGAACACGCCTTGAATTCCTTTGCTCTCTTGACTGGCCCAGGTTTTGGTTTACTGCAAGGCTCGATGGGTACATGATAAGGGACAACCGACAGGTTTTTTGCCTCACTAACTTCCAAATTGGGTGCGATTGATTCTCCAGGCGCATCTGCCTTCTGATACACTGCGGTGATTGTGCCATGTGTGGTGCCTTTGCCATCTACAGTGTCCTCTGCAAAATCTGTATTATCAACAGCGAAGAAGACAAATGTACCTTTCTTGAGGAAAGGTGGTACATACAATCCATCAAATTGTTTTGTGTTTTCCACAACAGCATTGGCAATTGCTGTTTCTAGGAGCAAGGCACGGCTGTGTGATACGCAGTAGTTCTGTACATGGAGGAGGTCCATCAGCGCCTTGTTCCTGGTGTCATGATGTACAGTGAGTGCCAACCCTACAACCTGTGGGTTTTCTCGTCGTGTGTGTGGTGTCCGAAATGTGTCAGTGGCTTTCTTGGGCACGTGGTGCACTTGTCTCCTGGTCTTGAAAGCATACATGATATTCTGACTTATGGTCAATGCTGACCTGTCAACTGTCCTGCTCCTCATCTCCGTTTGCAGCTCCTCCTCAGATCCCACCAAAATCCACCGTATAAGGCTGTACAGCTCGGTCGGGACATCCTCTCTTGTGCTGGATACTGTAATTGTTGTGTTTCCTTCTCCTCAGCGAAATTGGCAATGCTGTTGCGTATTAGCTTAGCTGTCTTGTATATCATCATTGTCTTGTCCATTTCACTTGTGGCATCTTGCATCAAGGAAGTGTAGACCATATCTTCTTCGCAGGCTTCAGGACAGTAAAGAACAGATGGTTTTCTTCTGTCTTTCTGCCTCACTGACTTCACACTTGGTAACTCTGCAAGAATTTTGTCCTTTAGCCACTGTCGTGTCAGTGTCGGAGTGTGCTTCTGTGCCTCATCACTACCACCAAGCATAGATATGTAGGTTTTTTCGATGGCATCCATGGGTAGATGAGCCTTATTTTGGGTTTGATATTCAATGAGATTGATCAGCTCAATCAAGCATGGTACTTGCATTGGTAGGTCTGTCTTTGTAGACTTGGCCCGGTTGCTGGCATCATCCCTCAGGACATGGAACACATATCGTGTCCAGCATGGTTTGTGGTATCTTACATCTATCGCATGGGCATCACTTGGTGAGAGTGCATTGCTTAGTCTTGTCATCAATACTGGATCTTGGGAAATATCCACAGCTCGTCTAAGTGCCTTCCCCGCGTTTTCAGTTCGTACGGTGAAGAGACGCTGGTCATCATCTTCTTGACATAAGAAGCAGTGATCCCTTGTCAACGGTTCTGTCGCAGATCTAGTGAAAGGTGCTGAGGTGCCTGGGGTTGCTGATTGCTCCATTTCAGAGCTTGTTCTTTTATGCCCACGTTTTTTCACAGCATAGGTTCCTGTAGACATGGCATGCTGCAAGCGGTCTCTCGCTCGCTGTATGGATATTTGATTTGTGGCATCAGAATAACAACTGCGATGCCACATGGGTTTCCTTTCAATCAATATTTCTTTGGTAAAGTCTTTGAGGCGTCTTTGGATGTCAACATATTTTCCATCCTGTAAGCTGGCTCTTTCTTCCACTACATCGAGTAGTTTCTGGTATGATTCTGTTCTGGGATATTGAACAAGTGTTCCTTTGCTGGCAGTGGACTCCTGACAAAGAATGCACTGCTTCCAGTCTACTGTGTCCATGGACGACTTGACCGAACTCAACTTGCTGGTTCCCGGGTCTTCACTCATGATGACTCAGGCACTGAAAAGAAAGAGAGCCACCACTATATTAACCAACACCAAGATAATTGTGTACTAGTTGTGTTAACATAAATTTTTACAGTATAAAATTAAATATTGCAAAAATACTGCAAAATTATTGAAGCATCAGGATTTATAAACACTGTTGCAACTGCCGCCAAAATGGCCGCCAAGCAGGCATCTGCGCAAATGTAAACATTACTTTTCATATTCCTGATGCCATAAGCTTCTCAAAAATGTACTGGTTTGCTAATCTCCATAAAATTTGAACAAAAATACATAGTGGAACATGACTAGTGTTTAGACATGTTACTTCTCAGTCTAAGTGAAGTTTCATCGCGTTAACAATCTTCGTTATTTCACCCTTACCGATAAGATGGAGGTGTCAGAGGAACGCATTAAGCATATAATGCTTTATGAGTTTAGAAAAGGAAATAACGAGACTGCAGCCGCAAAAAAAATATTCAGAATATTTATGGGGAGGAAGTTTTAAATGTAAGGAAATGTCAACGATGGTTCCACAAGTTTAGGTCTGGTGACTATAGCTTAACTGATGAAGCGCGCTCGGTCCGACCTGTTGAGTTTAATGATCACCTTCTGATAGCTACACTTGAAGAAAATCCTGCTGTAACTGTTGGAGAACTTGCCCAGCAACTAAGTTCGACCGGTTCCACAGTTCATCGCCACCTGCAACGACTGGGAAAAGTGTCGAAACATGGGAAACAGGTTCCCATACGTTGTCACCAGACAACTGTAGAGATCGTGTGAACATTTGCTCATCATTACATTCTCGGCAACTTCAAGCACCGTTTCCGAATCGACTTATCACCGAGAATGAAAAATGGGTGCTTTATCACAATGTTAAACGTCATCGGCAGTGGGTTAGTGCTGGGGAATCTGCTAAAATACAGCCAAGAGGACATCCGCACCTCAGGAAGGTTTTGCTGTGCGTTTGGTGGGATATTCAAGGAGTGGTTTATTTTGAACTGTTGCAGCCTAGTCAAACCATTACAGCCGAAGTATATTGTCAGCAACTTCAAAGACTGAGTGCTGCATTGCAAACAAAACGTCCTTCTTTGGCCAATCGCGAGTGTGTTGTGTTTCAACGGGACAACGCGCGTCCTCATACTGCTCGAATCACCACTGCCAAAATTGAACAGCTTGGTTGAGAAAAAATTCCACATTATCCGTATTCACGAGACCTTGCACCATCAGATCACGACCTATTCAGAAGTCTTCAAAACTATCTTGACGGAAAGAACTTGAAAGTTTCGAGGCTATCAACATTGCCCCCTCCGAGTTTTTTGCTTCTAAACCGAAGGAATTTTATGAACATGAAATTGAAATGTTTGTAGAGAGGTGGCGCAGAGGCATAGAAAGTGAAGAAAAATATATAATTGATTGGGCCTAATCATTATGAACATGTATAGACGAGGGAATTGAAAACTTGGAGTGCTCAAAGAAGAGGGAAAATGACTGCGTTTTGAACGCTTGAGAGTCACAAACGGGCAAAAGGAAATAGAGTGGAGACGAGTTGTGCATATAATGGCACAAATAAACGAATAAAGACCAGTAAAATATAATTTTTCAAGTAAATGTTATATATACACACACACACACACACACACACACACACACACACACACACAGGGTGTCCCATAAGTCCGGTCTCACAGGAAGATTTATTTTGAATTAAATTTACAAGTAATATTAGAACTAAAACAAATGTTCAAACTGATGTCTCGTTTTGGGACTTTTTTTTTGTTGCGGGGTAGAATAACACGCAATGGTTAATGTGAAAGTGAGTTACACTCCTCAGGAAAAGGAAAAGTTACGAGTGTAACTCGGAGCATTGTGCCAGTTTCTGGTCCTACTGATTGACCTTAATTAGAGAAGCTCATTATTCAAAGCGGTGTATGACCACCTTCTATATTCAGATTACGAATATTGACTCGCGGTTCGGATCCTACATAAAGCTGTTGATCCCCTCCGTCATAAGACCTGAGATGTTGCGAAGGAGATCATGAAAGATGTCATGTATTGACAACCACTATTAAAAAACCATAACGAAGTTGAGTGAATTTTAACCATGACATCTCACCACTTAACACAGAGATATGATGATAATGTGACTCCCCCCGGCCCCCAAGTTAAAGAAGAAGTAGTAAAGAACAGGTTTTCCTCACTATTTTCCTTGTCTGCTATATATATATATTATATGTATATATATATATATATATATATAGAGAGAGAGAGAGAGAGAGAGATCCAAAACAAAGTTAACAAATTATTTGAAACCAAAATAATACCAAAAGTTAAAAACTGCTTTCATTCACCTTTTTGAAATCCGTTGAAATTTTGATTACAAAATAAATGATCAAATTGAAAAAAACCTTTTAGAATTTTAAATTTATTTTGAAAAAGAAAACGGGTTTTTTTTTTTACTTTCTATTCATGGGAGACTTTTAAATTTCGTAAAGTTTAGAAATAAGCTTCCCTATTTTTCAAAAACTTATTAAATAGCAGTGTCCAATTACCAATTAAAATAAATTTACGCCCGAGTTCCTTTCAATTATTTACTTTAATGGAAAAATAAGTAGAAATTAGCACTTTTTTTTTAGTTGGTTTTTAGTTTTTTATTTATTATTTAGATATACAAACTTTTTTATAACCGGTTTTTATATCCACTCCGGTCAATTTTGTTTGTTGTTGTTTATTTTTGTGGTTGTTTATTAATAACCTTCCGTAATGACAAAGATCGTATGATCGAAGGAACCTACAGTTTTACTCGATATCCGAGCCACGGGTCACTACATCATCCAGAAGCAAAATAGGGTTATCCATCCAACTACAACCCAGACTCGATATCGTTTAACTTCGCTGATCTAACGAGAAGCGGTGATGTCACGTGGTCACGCTGTAGCCCCTTTTGTTAATTTTTAAGTGATTTAAAAAATGATTAAAATTTAATATATTTCTTAATTCGAGTTTTTTAATTTTTTTAAAATCTTAATTATTTAATTATCGAAATATTTATCGTGATTATAATTAATTGCTAAAATTCTAAATACTATTCAGGCATGCTTTTTGTTAATGTTAATAAAACACTTAAAGGTTTTTTTTTAATCATCTCAAGCTTTTGTTAAAATTAAAAACAAAAGAAAAAACCCGCAGTTAAAATTTTTTAATGAGTACCCGGGCTCACCTACTTTTGATTAAAAGTTAATAAAAATCAACATTTAATTTGTTGAGAACAGTAGTGTGCTTTTATGCAAATGCTGTAACACACACACACACACACACACACACACGTGAACATCTTCGCATAAGCTAGGTACCGACTTTTTGAAATCCCTATATCTAATAAAGAAAAATTAACCAAGCCTAATTTAACCCAACCTAACCTAACCTTAGTGCCATCTAACCGAGAAGGGCGTCATAAATGTTTAGGACGTAATTGAGAGCTCGAAGGGTGGTTCTTGTTAAGTCATTAAATAGTGAGCTACAGTACCAACTTGTCGTTTTTCCCAACAATGAAAATGTTTCCAGATATTTTCATATATTTTATTTTAATTAACGTTCTACTACGGACACTACGTCTACATACACACGCATAATAAATTATATATATATATATATATATATATAATATATATATATATATATATATATATAAAAAATTATATTTTTTATATATATATATATATCTCAGAAACGTAACGGGGGTCAAAGTTGAAGTCTTCAAGAGAAGACTGGATGCCTGGCTCAGGACGGTACCAGATGAGCCGGGTGTACCTGGCTATGTACGGTGGAAAGCGCAAGAAAGCAACTCGCTCCTCCACCAAGCCAGACCTAGAGGCGGGGCCACCAGCTTGACCTCCGTGTGAAGAGAGACCAACGCACGAAACAACATAAGGTTCATAAGGTATATATGAGGCTTCGCGAGTACGAGGGACGAACTCGCCACATTGACACATTTGCGATTGTTCCACGAATGGATAGTTCAACCTTCCCCCCAATCCACGGACGCTTGGTACCTTGGTTAACCTTGGTATTTGTTTCCGTCCGAATTGTTCATTCTGACGAAAGTCAAGCTTGTCACTCCCCTGAGACCTACAGTATAGCCAAGTAGCCCCCTCGTACGCTCAAAATGTAGTTATTTTCAATGCGTGTATTTGGGTTATGTGTCCCATCATATAAAACAGGCACAAAGTTTAATTAAACGCCTCTAATTCAAAACTGGTTTGGCGAGTTCGCCCCTAATATATACTTCATATATACAGCGTGTCCCATAAGTTACGAGTTGCACTCGTGAGGCTTTTCCTCAGGAGTGTAACTCGCTTCCCTATTAGCCACTGCGTGTTATTCTACCTGCAACAAAAAAAAATAACAACCTCAAATGGGGTACTTAAATACTACCGTTTTGCGACAGATTTTCCTTTCTATAATCAAATATTGCATCGTTCAAGCTCTGAAGACATGCATTTCGGGCATAGAGACGATACCCTATGAAATCGTGGTGATTGAAAATATGCTTACTGGGCTTTTACCCGAAAAAATTCAGTTGGGGTGAATTTGGCGGGCTAAGTGACCTTCCTGACTCCCCGCTATGAGGAGAGTATATATATATATATATATATATATATATACACAGGGTGTCCCGTAAGTCTGGACCCATAGGGATTTATAATATATTTTTTTATTATGTTGCAGGTAAACCATGTCACTGACTAGAGAGGAGAGAGTTCAAGTTATTTTGCTGGTCGGGACCCGCAGTCACCGGGAAGTGGCCGAAGAATTCAACAATATGCATCCAGACCGCGCACCAATCACACACAGATGTGTTGGCAAGTTGATAGCCAAATTTAAGGAAACTGGATCCGTAGCTGACAAGCCTCGCAGAGGACCTTCAAGGACTGTTACGGAAGACGAAACCAGTACCAATGTGTTGGCTAGCTTCGCTGTCAGTCCCAAGAAGTCACTTCGACGCATATCCAGCGAAACTGGGACTATTTTGTAATTTTATTAATTTTGCCCTATGGGTCCAGACTTACGGGACACCCTGTATATATATATATTATATCAGGGGCGGCTTCTTAATGAATGCAAGGTATGCACTGCATGCGTAAATAATATACTCAATGAATTTAAAATTATTATTTAAGTTAAAAAAATAAAGTTAAAATTATTATTAATATTATTAATATAATATTGGTTCTATCCTCGGTTACTACATAACTCATAAGAATACCATAAAAGACAAAATACAGCTTATCTAATATGTACTACACTGTAATGCATGTGACTGCATGCGTAAGTAAAATTACCACGAGCCGCCACTGATTATATATATATATATATATATATATATATATATATATATATATATATATATGAAAGATCCATACATAAGGAAACCATTCCAATTTTTATATTTGAGGTATTTTTCACTATTATTCACTACTTATGATGTATTATTCACTATATATTAATAACACTGGTCAACACTCATTTTATTGCCAATCATATTAGAGTGATTTTGGGGTAACTTTGTGGTGCTGATTCCGAATATGACATCGGTTTTGCTAGATTGGCTCTATTTTATGAGATAATTGGTACCCCATTGAAACACGTAAAAATGCAAAAAATTTAATGTTCAGGCGGAGCCTACTTACAAATCGCATTGAAATTGTCTCAAATCATACAAAAGTAAACACATGAAATACATAATGGCATTGTATTCGGTCTCACCATCTAGAATGTTCCGGTAGTTTCCCATATGCACGCGTTATGGTTACGTTTCCTATTAATTGAGGGTATTCATTATCTCAAGAACTAGAGCCAAATCGGAAAAACTACTTTCATTTGGAATTCAGCAGCCCCAAAATACCCTAAATTCGTACGAATTTCCTTGGCAACGAAAAAAAAAAGTTTTTTTTTGACCTGTGTAATTATTGTATTTTCATAACACAATGAGTAAATTTGTTGAAATAATAAATAAATGTTACGTTATTCATGTTTACTTTATTAAATAAAATATATATATACAGTATACATAAATAATATCCTTTCAGGAAGCAGGTAATAATACCCAGAGATTATTTTCCTTATATTGTCAGGGATGGTCACTCCTAACAGCTGAAATACAGTGTACTTTGGCGGAACTCGCTTCTCTGTGGGGGAGTGGCGCGCAACCCTCGACTCCCCCCTTGGCTTGTATGCAGGTCACCGAATGATGAATCGTATAGCATGATGGCTCGGACTAAGTTAGTCATTATTATATAACCTTACAACCTTACAAAGTTACGCGCGATGATTTCTCATTTCGCGAAGGTCAAGCTTGTCGCCCCTCCTCTCGAGCGAGTTGGCCGGTGAAGTAGTGAGTTGGATTCTCGCGCTCTCCACCTCACATAGCCAGGTACGCCCGGCTCATCGGGGATTGTTCTGAGCCAGGCGTCTAATCTTCTTTGGAAGATTTCCACTGCAACTCCCTTCGTGTTTCTTAGGTATTTGGGCAACTGATTAAACAGTTTTGGTCCTCTCACTACAAAACTATTTTCTTTCAGGGTTAAGGATGTTCCCTGTCTCGCCTTCTATTTGGGAATTGTCGGTTTGTCAAGCTTGTCGCCCCTCCTCTCGAGTTGGCCTGGTGAAGTAGTGAGTTGGATTCTCGCGCTCTCCACCTCACATAGCCAGGTACGCCCGGCTCATCGGGGATTCTTCTGAGCCAGGCGTCTAATCTTCTTTGGAAGATTTCCACTGCAACTCCCTTCGTGTTTCTTAGGTCTTTGGGCAACTGATTAAACAGTTTTGGTCCTCTTACTACAAAACTATTTTCTTTCAGGGTTAAGGATGCTCCCTGTCTCGCCTTCAATTTGGGAATTGTCGGTTTGTAGAGATCCTATGTCTTCTGGGTTTCTTATTTTTCTACTGATCTTTGTATCATCCGCAAAGGATGTTACTGTGCTGTCTCTGGTAACGTCCTCATCTATGTCAGTTAGCATGATTATGAAGAGTAGTGGAGCTAATACTGTTCCTTGTGGTACCGACATGAGGACCTCTGATTCTGATGAAGATACTCCTTGTACTGTAACGATTTGCCGCCGCTCACTAACGAAATTATATATCTATTTCCCTACTTTTCATGTTATTCCCATATATTTCAGTTTATGTATTATGATTCCGTGGTCACACTTGTCGAACGCTTTAGCAAAGTCTGTGTATAGTACATCATAGTTTTCATTACTTTCAAGTGAATCAATAATGTTGATGTAGTGTTCCATTAGTTGTGATAGGCATGATCTGCCTGACCGAAACCCGTGTTGGTTATCATTGAATTTTTTCTGAGTTTCCAAAAAGTCGTAGATATTGTCTAACTATTCTTTGAAATATTTTAGTGAGATGGGATATGTGAAAAAGAGAGCAATCATTCCCTGCCAAGGTGTATTTCTGATTCCATGTTAAACTGTAGGTCTAATGCGGATGAAAAGCTTAATCTTTGTCAACATGAGCAATTCGGTGGGCTGATGTGAAAGAGTGAGCAATCATTCCCTGCCGAGGTGTATTTCTGATCCGGATTCCATGTTAAACTGTAGGTCTAATGCGGGTGAAAAGCTTAATCTTTGTCAAAATGAGCAATTCGGTGGGTTGCCGTTGTTTGCACATTGAGTATAAATAATGAACAATCATGCATTGATATACGAGAGATATGGAAATGGTCAGCTGATGACGATCTTGTTCCTACGCGGAACCGTTTCATCCTCGACAGAATTTTTGAAATTGTCGGATTACGCAGGCTGAAACCTATATTAGACGCGCGTGATAGGGTTATGCATTATTTTGATACGGTACTCGAATACGCATACGCTGCTCTGTTCGATGGGTTTACCGAGTGTAGGGTTAAACAAGGTGAGAATGGTCTAGAGGTTGATGATTATTTAATAAGTTTAGACTCTTCGAAATATCCCGAGCTTTGGTACAAAACGCTTGAGAGGTACAGAGCTGAGCTCGCCTACACCGTTCACCCTGAAGAGCTGCCACTTTATATAATGATCATCTGTTGTAGCGAATTAGATTATCTCGGCTACAGCTATGTATTGTGAAGAAGAGATCGCGATTGAAAAGTTTGGGACGTTAAGAAAAAGTCCCCGATTGGAAAGGCATGATTATAAGCTTGTATTATATGTAACGGTACACGACGACGTTTTTGCCTGTCCACCTTCTATCCCTGCGAGAGTAGATACAAAATATTATTATTATTATTATTATTAAAAAAGCTATGTTAGACTATTTTACGTTGTAAAAATTCAGAATAAAGCTATTCTATGCTATTAATTTGTAACTTAGTTTTGTCCTTATACTATATATACATATATATAGTGTGTTCTTTTTAGGTAGATAAGGGGATGTTAGTTTAATTACAAATTTTATTGGTCTTTTTATGGTAAGACTCAGAGGAAAAATGAAATATTTTCTGTAGGTGTCCAGGTAGAAAGAAGGGTTCCTTTCAGTACGCACCATTTGTTTGCATTTAAAGATAGTTTTTTGCTTATATATATATATATATATATATATATATATATATGTATATATAAGCAAAAAACTATATATATTAAATAATTTTTTTTTTCCCCGGGCGTATCACTTCACACCTGTGCGAACAATGGACGAAGATAGAAAATAAAATTTGGTGCTTGTACTTCTCTCTTTAAGCATATATATATATATATATATATATATATATATATATATATATATATATACACACCTTACCTTATGTGCCGACATTCAATATAAATTCAAATGGCTTGTTTATGGAACAGGTCACAAAAGAATAAAGAAATAAATATAAATATAAATTGGGGAAAAAAAAAAATTACAAAATAATGCCTTAGTGATATATATGTCAGCCTAAATAACCATAAAGAAATAAACCAACAGATAAAAAAACAAAAATTGTAAGTGGAGTCTACAAATTCAAGCTCAAAAGGGAAGTTTACAATCAATTTAATAGATGATGCCAAATTGATATATATGTCACAAAGAAATAAAGAAATAAACCAAAAAGAAAAAAAAAATTAAAAATACAAAAAAAATAATAATAAATTGAAAAATAAATTTTAAGAGAGGCACACCAATTTATAAGGGAAAAATTACCAAAGGTTTTTTAGTTATTGTCTGAATCATGCATACTATGGTCACAAACGAATAAAAAAGTACAAGTAAATATAAATTGGAAAACAAAATGATGCTTAGATGATATATAAAGAACAATAAAAATATATACAACATATATAAGGTATATATACGAAATATAAACGCAATATATAAAGATATATATATATTATGCATAAGGGAAAAAATTACCAAAGGTTTGTTTTTATAATTATTGTCTGAAAAATCGGTAGGTCACAAAAGAATAAAGAAATAAAAATAAATATAAATTGAAAAAATTACAAAAATACAACTACACATGTATACCCGCATAACCAAATATATATACATACATATATACATACATACACACACATATATACATATATATACACATACATACACATATATACATATATATATACATACACATATATATATACACACATATACATATATATATATACATATACACACATACATACATACATATACACACATATACATACACACACATTTAACTGCAATGACCACGCACATACGCACATACACATACACGCATACAGCAAAAAATTGAAAAATAAAATTGTAAGAGAAACCTACAGATTTATAAGGAAACAGAGACAAAAACAAATTTTTACCAAAGATTTTGCAACCTGCCCTTTTTGTTTAAATCCATTCTGAAGGAATTCAGAGCAATGGGATCGAGTTGAAACAGACCTTTACTCATGTTAAGGTTATTTGAATTATAGCCGACTCAAGAATATTTCTATTAACAATGTTGCTAGAGTGAAACAAAACTGAAGCATTATTCCAATCAATACAATGGGATAACTCTGACAAATGGACAAAAAGGGCACTGGACAACTGTCCCGTTCTAACGGAATATTGATGCTGTTTTACACGCGTTTGCAAATCCTTTCCCGTCTGACCTATGTAAAAGGAATCACATTGCTTACACCCAATTGTATAGATAATGCCTAAATTATTGGTAGGGCTATTTTTTACTATGATGTTTTTCACAATATTGTTATATGAAAAAACTACACTGATATCCAAAAGTTTAAGTACATTAGCAATGCCTAAGAAGCCCGGGAAAAAGTGGAACAGAAGTGGAACAAGACAACTCAATCCCGTTTTTGGATGTGCGTGTTCATAGGGATAGCCCGGGTTTTAAGTTTAGTATCTATCGGAAAAAAACAAACAATTTGTCCTACGTACACTTTTACTCTGGACATGACACCCTATTAAAAAGGCCATATTTTCCTCAATGTTTCTCCGCGCTCTTAGGATCGCCAGTCCGGAATACATCGATGCCGAATTGGAAAATATCAACGGTATTGGAAGTGAGTTGTGTTACCCATCTGCGTTCATGGAATCTTGTCTTAATAAGGCTAAACGAACCTTCTATCGTGTGAATAATAACACTCGCACCTTGTCAAAGAATATTTTAGTACTTCCATTTTTCCCGGGCTTCTTAGGCATTGCTAATGTACTTAAACTTTTGGATATCAGTGTAGTTTTTTCATATAACAATATTGTGAAAAACATCATAGTAAAAAATAGCCCTACCAATAATTTAGGCATTATCTATAAAATTGGGTGTAAGCAATGTGATTCCTTTTACATAGGTCAGACGGGAAAGGATTTGCAAACGCGTGTAAAACAGCATCAATATTCCGTTAGAACGGGACAGTTGTCCAGTGCCCTTTTTGTCCATTTGTCAGAGTTATCCCATTGTATTGATTGGAATAATGCTTCAGTTTTGTTTCACTCTAGCAACATTGTTAATAGAAATATTCTTGAGTCGGCTATAATTCAACTTACAAATAACCTTAACATGAGTAAAGGTCTGTTTCAACTCGATCCCGTTGCTCTGAATTCCTTCAGAATGGATTTAAACAAAAAGGGCAGGTTGCAAAATCTTTGGTAAAAATTTGTTTTTGTCTCTGTTTCCTTATAAATCTGTAGGTTTCTCTTACAATTTTATTTTTCAATTTTTGCTGTATGCGTGTATGTGTATGTATGTATGTGTATGTGCGTATGTGCGTGGTCATTGCAGTTAAATGTGTGTGTATGTATATGTGTGTATATGTATATGTATGTGTGTATATATGTGTATATATGTGTATATATATATGTGTATATATATATATATATATATATATAATATATATATATATAATATATATAATATATATATATATATATATATGTGTGTATGTATGTGTATATATATATGTATATATGTGTGTGTATGTATGTATATATGTATGTATATGTATATATACATTTAACTGCAATGACCACGCAGTATATTAATGTATAGAAACGACGTAAGTATAGAGGAGTGTTCTGCACACGTGGAAGAGAAATAACGAACAAATGAAAAATAAGGCACCCGCCGGGAATCGAACCCAGGATCTTCCAATTGCC
>JAJOZX010013276.1:0-20000 GCA_023014485.1 Bathynomus jamesi | reverse complement strand
GATTTTTAAACTTATTTCTGACACGATGGAAGCTCGGTATCGGTGGGCCGTCCTTGCATTTAGACTCAGCTTTGATGTATCTCCACCACATGCAGATACAAGGGAATACACAATTGCACTCAGCTGGGTCGGCGAGATGTTGTTTCGAACACTGCATGAAACAAGTTCTGCCGACTTCAGAATATCATGGGGCACAAAAATTGAAACTCCCTCTTTCACTGTTCTCCGATGTTTTCTCTTTGGTTCAGCAGTGCTGGCCTCATCAATGTCATTGTCCTCATCAGAGCTAATAGGTGAATCAATATCAGCCTGTACATTCTCAGCATGATCACATTGCTCTCTCTCTTGTCGCTTCTCTTCTCGCATCTGCCTTTTCTGTCGCTTCTGAACCTTTCCTGTGAGTACTTTGTTTACCCCAGAGTAGGTAGCTACTCTGTCACTTAGCATGCTTTTCATAAAGAGTATGTCAGTATCGATGGCATCTTGTTCGGCCTGAGTTTTCCCCTTTTTCGCAGCCGCCATGTCTTTCAACACTGTGTTCTTATAAAATGTCATCGTCAGGCTCAATCCTGATTTAAACTTCATAATTCCAGGATCATCAGCCCATCTTCTATCCTCATTCTTTTTCAAAAGCATCATGTAGTCTTTGTCATAGTAAGTTTTAATCACTCGGCCAATATTGTTCCTGCCTGTAATGGTCGGGACATTCGCCTTCTGGTAATGCAAAAGCACATTGTCAATGGTGGCAGATAAAGCTTGGTCCCAATGCATATCCCGAAGGTTTGCTAACAGACATAGTAAGACCTGCCTATTAGTTGGCAGTTTGCAGCCCTTTATTTCCTTTTCTTCTTCTCGGGGTACGGTGCCCAATAACATTCTGACATACTCATCATCTTGCCGTGTATCCATGATTAAATTCTCTATTCACAACATCAAATCACTGTCAAGGGAAAAGAAAAGAGCATCATTAAAATTAAATGCAATAAAATAATACGTGGAAAATTTGTGGGTCAACGTTCCAGACCCGGAAATGAAAATCTGATAAAATGTGCTATTTTCACACTTATTTATGAAGTTCATAAGCTGAAATAGCAATACTTGCTGGTACGACGGTGCTAGCTCAAACATGCACCGATCTCCAAGAAAATTTACAGGGGTGTTTCCTAGAGAAATACACAACACTAAAACTTTGAACAGCATTGTAGGACCATTTTTTGATTTTTGGAGGGAAACGGTCACACCCTAATATATATATATATATATATAATATATATATATTAGTTATCCACATTCAAAGTAAAATATTTTTTATCTGAAATTAGAATTTAAAATTATTTTTAATTTATATATATATATATATATATATAATATATATATATATATATATATATATATTATATATCGGCTATTGATTGGTGGCGCGGAAAACGCAGTTTAATAATAAACAGGAACACCAGAGAAAATACAAACATCCTTCAAGGTTTAATAGTACCAACGTTTCGGAATGCACTAATTCCATCTTCAGGGCTAAAACAATAAAATTCCAAATCACATACAAAATACAAATTGCTTAGTAACAATTTAAAATAAACTTAAAAAATTATAAAAAGTGGCTAAGAAATGTAAAACATTAAAACTAAAAGGTAAATAAATGTGAAGTTAAAAAGTTAAAATTATAAAAAAGTAAAAGTATTAAAACTAAAACGTAAATAAAATAAACCAGTACCTTAACCAAAACATAGTAGATCTATCGATGATTCGTCAGAATTTAGGTCTGGTTTTAGTTTATAATAATAAACAAAGACTCCATAATTTTAAGCTTAAGGTCAGAGCTTCCGGCAGCAAGTACGGTGAAATTAGACTGTGAAATTGGGTGGTTATTGTTGTGCGAGTGATTACGTATGAGAGAATTAGGTGGTTTGCCAAGGGGTAAATTTGTACGGACCGATTTACCGAGATGTTCGTAAATACGAGATTTTAAATGTCTTTTAGTTTTTCCTATATATGACCCCATACAGTGGTCACACTTGTATTGATAAACTATGGATGACTTAAGAAGTGTAGGAATAGCATCCTTGTATTTAAATAAATGGTAAATCGATTTAGACGGGGTGAATATAATTTTTATACATAGTTGTGGGTAGAATTCCTTGAGCAATTTTAAAAGTTTGTTTCTAATGTTAAAACTTGAGGTTCCCATATAGGGCAAAGTAAAATACAGGATATCTTTGGGGACTGTGATTAAGTCTCTAGTTGTAGGGCTTATTAGTCTATTTAAGGTTCTGCCTATTGTAGTCTCCACCAGTCTAGAAGGGAAATTATTCTTGGCAAGGAGTTTTCGGATGAAATCTAGTTCATCGTGTAGTTTAAAGTAATCTGAACAGATATTGAAAGCTCTATTGGTCAGAGTCGAAATTAAGTTTCGTTTGAAACCCTAAAGGGATAAAGGAAGAAAAGTTCGTAGTAAGATTGGTGAATGTCGGCTTTCGGTAAACGGAAGTTTCAAAAGAGGAATTAGTTTTATTATCTTAATGTCCAAAAAGGACAGAGAGTTATTAGATTCAACTTCTGAAGTAAATTGAATATTAGGGTGCTTAGAATTAAGGTAATGACGAAACAAAGGGACATGGTCTGGTGATTTAAACAGGAGAAAAGTGTCATCAATATATCGTCTAAATCGATTTACCATTTATTTAAATACAAGGATGCTATTCCTACACTTCTTAAGTCATCCATAGTTTATCAATACAAGTGTGACCACTGTATGGGGTCATATATAGGAAAAACTAAAAGACTTAAAATCTCGTATTTACGAACATCTTGGTAAATCGGTCCGTACAAATTTACCCCTTGGCAAACCACCTAATTCTCTCATACGTAATCACTCGCACAACAATAACCACCCAATTTCACAGTCTAATTTCACCGTACTTGCTGCCGGAAGCTCTGACCTTAAGCTTAAAATTATGGAGTCTTTGTTTATTTTTATATAAACTAAAACCAGACCTAAATTCTGACGAATCATCGATAGATCTACTATGTTTTGGTTAAGGTACTGGTTTATTTTATTTACGTTTTAGTTTTAATACTTTTACTTTTTTATAATTTTAACTTTTTAACTTCACATTTATTTACCTTTTAGTTTTAATGTTTTACATTTCTTAGCCACTTTTTATAATTTTTTAAGTTTATTTTAAATTGTTACTAAGCAATTTGTATTTTGTATGTGATTTGGAATTTTATTGTTTTAGCCCTGAAGATGGAATTAGTGCATTCCGAAACGTTGGTACTATTAAACCTTGAAGGATGTTTGTATTTTCTCTGGTGTTCCTGTTTATTATATGTATATATACATACACGAAGGCCACTCAATATATTTCTTCCAGGAATAGCATCCTTTATTGGCCCAAACAAATGGAAATCTGAAGGTGCCAGATCCGGGTTGTATGGAAGGTGGGGTAACACAGTCAAGCGCATTTTTGTGATAACCTCTCTTGTTTGCAAACTGTTGTGTGGTGTTGCGTTATCGTGCAAAAGAAGGACGTCTTCCAGTTTTCTCTCCGGTCGAACTCGCTTTATACGAATCTCTGTAGGGTAGCAATATATGCCTCTGAGTTGATTGTTTGTCCTTTCTTCATAATGACCACCAGAATCACCCCTTTCATGTTCATAGCGTATTGTTTCAGGTTGAAAGTGGTGTACCCAAGTCTCATCCCCAGTCACAATTCGTGAAAACAAGACATCCCCTTCTGTCTCGTATCGAACCATCCAAATTAGTTACCCACAATAGAAGAAAATACATAATATATCATAAAAATTTTAAGATATTTTTCAATTTTTCTTAAAAATATTATTTTATATTATTTCCTTTATGTATTAATTTGCTTTTTTTATTTAAGTTTTTAATTATTTATTTAAGAGAAGAACGTTTGATTTTAAGTTACTTAGTGTAGAACATAATAAAATGTACATACAAAAAAATATTTTGCAACCTTCCTTCAGTGGGGGTAAAAAAAAAAAATAGTGTCAATAATCCAGCAGGGTTGAAGCACCTTAAACAGAAAAAACAAACAAAATAACATTACAAAAAGGATTTTGTATGTAAATTTCTTTCGTAGAGACAAAACAAAACAAAAAAATGTTGAGTTAATAATGCATCACCGTTAGAACATCTTCGGCAGAAGAAAAAATCTGTATTAGTTTTGGTGTTTTTAACACAATAATGTGAATATTTTAAGATATTTTGATTTCTTAGTTAAAATTTTTTTTTTTACATAATATTGGAGGAAGAATGATGATTTGTTTCAACATTCGAATTGACAACAATTTAGGTCTGAGTACGTTTAGTCAAACATTTTGTAGCAGAGGTGAGGCTGCAGAATGAATCTATAATTAATAATCGACAGGACCGTACCACTAACACTAAAAAACCAATTTAACCTAATCTACCGTAACTCATACTGACCTAACCTAACTTAATCTAACCCACAATAGATTTGTCGACAGAATGTCAAGCCAATCATATGTCGAAATCCCGTGCAGAAGGACAAGGATATTTTGGTAAGATTTTGAAATTTATTAGCCTCGGTAATCTCTCTCTCTCTCTCTCTCTACAAGAGAAACATTCAGAGCTGGGCAGTATTTAAATACATTTGTATTTAAATACATATTTAAATACATTTGTGTATTTAGAACTGTATTTATAAATACATTGTTTTTCATGTATTTAAATATAGTATTTAAATACTTTAATGAGTATTTAAATACAATGTATTTAAATACTCAAAATATAAAAATGTAAATACTTTTACTGGTTTAATACACGTTCTGTACTAGCACAGTACGACGCGTTGACAGTGTAGTACAGCATGGTTCATGTTTCAACGTGTCAGTTCAATCAGTTGTGTGCCACTCTTAGTCGAAAGCGGTTGATTTCTTTATCATGTGCGTGTCATGGCTTCAACAAGCAAATCCGGTGAATCAAACAGTGATATATCTGCAGATAACAATTTAAAATGTATTTACAAATGTATTTAAATACAATTGATGTATTTTGTATTTAGTATCTAAATACATTCGTAAAATGTATTTAGTATTTAGTATTTAAATACATTTCTCCCATGTATTTAGTATTTAGTATTTAAATACATTCAATGTATTTATTGCCCAGCTCTGGAAACATTGTACCAAGGGTTCGATTCCTTCTCTACATCATCTTCAGTGTAAAATGTTAATGATATTAATCTATCTTGAAATGTTGGCATGTTGTGGGTACAGAATTTTTTTGTATGTACATGTGTAAATATGCAAATGCGAACTAGTGTACGTGATTACTTCCCACTCAATCTCATTTTCGTTCCCATTAGTGGTAAAGATGCCAAATGGGAATAGCTAATATTTCCTAACCTAACCTAACTTTTCCTAACCTAAACTAACCCAACCTAACCTAACCTGGACCAAAGTGGGAAAGCCGTGGATGAGAATGGGAATGACGGTGAGTGCGAATAAACCGTCTACGTACAGTGGCGAAAATTCCAAAATACAGAAAGAATTCCTAATTGGTTGGAAATATAATTTGGCCATAAAAAAGGGTGGGCGCTAATACCTTGTCATTTCATTGGTCAAATACTTAACTTACGATTATTTTAAAGATTTGTCTTAATTTAAAATTACAAAGACATTATTGAGCAATTACTTGGCAGTACTGCTCCGGATCATTGTTAAATTCAGGTACAAGTCTTGAAAGTCTATTAAGGGTGTTTTAAATATGTTACTTTTCTTCATATGTGGTTAAATATGGAATAGTTATTTCACTACTTGTGAACGGGTTCATTGCGTAAACTGAAGTTTTACGTTAATATAAATTATAAACGTTTATCATGGGTACATGGGTATGATGCCCAGGCTTATTAGGTAACAATCTCTCCTATAACCGAAGGGAAGACACTGAGGGGGGGGGGAAGAGAGTTTGAATCTCGATACTGCTGGTATTAATATGTAATACAGGGGTTAGAGGCTTAGAGCACTAGGACATACTAGCTAGCCTGACCACTGTGCCAGTCCTGGCTCTCCTTATTAATTCTCTCTCTCTCTCTCTCTCTATATATTATATATATAAAATAGGCTAATGCTGTCTGTCTGTCTGTTCCACCCTAAAACATAGAAACGGCTTTTTGGAAAGAAAAATTTATGAAGTAAAAGTTGCTTAAAATTAATGGAAACCTACTGAAAAATTTCTATCTATCTGTTTATCTATCTAAAGCTGAACTCTGATAATGTTTGTTTGTGTATGTACTCATTCTGGGAAATATTGAAAAAAATTGCCCCTATTGATTAAATGTGGTATTTTTCGTGTGGATAATAAATCTTAAAAAATTAATAAAAAAATTATATTTTGAAGTTTATTTATGCAGGTTATAAAGACGAAAGTTTGAGACTTCTTTTTAAAATATAACTTATTATTTCACTTTGTAGGCCTATCCATTATAATAGGAACGATTTTTTCATTTGATGGGTTTGTTTAATCTCCTTAGCATCATTTAAGGCAGTGGTATTTAACCTTTTTCGCACTGTTACCTCTTGAGATAGCCAACAAAACCCTAATTACCCCCCCCCCCCCCCTCCCGCTATCCCCTCCCCTCTTTTTAAATGGCAAATATGAGAAAAGAAAAATTAGGAAAGATTAAAATTTTAGTGGAATCATAACTCAGCTATTTTTTTGGACAGTGGTACCAACTAGTTACCCCCGAAAAAAGCCGAATTACCCCTCCACCCCACCCTTCCCGGGTAAATACCACCTATCTAAGGTCATACGAGACCCTTCTAGGAAGAAGTGGCTAGCGACAAAAGTAAAAACCGTCACAAAACGTTTTTGTACCAAAAGCTATACCAAATTCAAACGTTGTCATTTTCAAATTGGTAAAATTATTACTGCATTTTTTGGCATTTTTTAAAACTTTTTTCGCCCAACCACTTCTTCCTAGGAGAGCCTCATATGATGGATGGATAATACAGGGTGCTTCAAAAAAATGTTACCACTTATATGGCGCTAATATGTTATTCCTTGCTTGCCACTTTTAGTTTGTTTGTTTTTTTGGTTTGTGTAAATATGTGCGTGTTTATTTGCTTGTTTTTTAATAATAATAATGATGTTCTTTACAGGGAAATGGCTACAAGGTTTACATTAGAGCAAAGCCGAAATCTGCTTGCTCTAAAGTAAACCTTGTAGCCATTTCCATTAAATGGGGTTCACTCATTAATCACTCACACCATTCCTGTTAAAAAAAACTACATTAACGATGTAATAGTGCACCATATAAAAAATAGGTCTTGTATATGGTACTGTATTTAATAAATGAAAAACTTAGCTTAGTGCCACATAAGTAAAATTGATTGAAATTGTATGTTAGATCATTATTTCAGTTTTAGTTAAGTAAAACACTTAATATTTTTTATATATTTCATGCTGTAAGAAAGTTAACCATTAAATATAATGTTTTCTATGATAAATATTTTTAAGCGTGAACTCTTCTAAAAGAAAAGAAAATATCACAAAAAATCAAAATGTGCAAATTTATTTTTCAAAATGTATTGAATTGAATAACCTTTATTAATAATAAAATAAATACAGTAGTCTTTTTACACTTTACAATTTTTACAATGACATGAATAATTGCGAAGCTCGACTATTTATTTTTTTTATTTAATTTGGCCCTTAAGCTTTAGGCTTTACTGGGCTCTTATTAAAAATAAGCAGCTAGCTGTTATAAATTAATAATAATAAATAAATAAGTAAATAAATATTATTAATAGTTAAAACCTGTATGACAATATTAAACATTATTAGTGGACATTAATCCAATATTTTTGTTAGTATCCCATTATTAATCGGGATTTCAACTTGGTTTTAAACAAATTTACATTCACAATATTTTTTATATCGGCATGCAAGTCATTCCATAATTTCAATCCAATGAAAATGGGTAGTTTTTGAGATGATGACAATCTAAATTCTAAATTGAGGTGTAACAAGCTTTGCTCTATTTCTGGTCTGATACGAGTGGATTTCTTGATGAGTTACAAAATATCTATTTACCCATTGCAAATTAATGATTTTGCTCTTACACTTTTAAATAAAAATAAAATGTGCTAGTTTGGTTATATCGTTGAGCTTTAGTAGGTTTAGCTCTTTAAATAATGCACTAGTGATCAAGGAAATCAGCATCAGATAATAACCTTATTGCTCGTTTTTGGATGACAAAGATACCATTTAATGCGTTGTTAGCGGAGTTTCCCCAAACAAGGGTGCAGTATGTTATATAAAGAAGAACAAGAGTATGATAAAGAGTCGTCAATAAAACTTGTTTAGGGACTACATTTCTAAGTTTAAACATTATAGCAACGCTCCTTGAATTCTTTTTCGCGATATAATTTACATGATCACTCCATTGCAAATTTTATCTAGCATTACACCAAGAAATTTTGTTACAGTACACGCCTTTATGGCGATTTCATTAACATTAAGTTCATCAAGATATACATTTCTTTTATTTGTAAAAATCATGAAATTTGTTTTACTGGTATTTAGGAAGAGTTTATTGGTGGTCAACCATTTCATTACACTGATGAATTCTGAATGAAATATATTCTTAGCTGTAGTAACATCTTTGCAAGAAAAAGAGAGAGTTGTATCATCTGCAAACATTATGAAGTTCAGTATATCTGATAAACGTGGAAGGTCATTTATATATAATAAAAATAACAGTGGACCCAGAACTGAGCCCTGTGGCACACCATGTTTGACAAGCGCTTTAGTGGAGCAAACTTTATTTACTGATACAAAATTATATCTATTGGACAAATAACTTTTAAACCAATCACTGATTGCTCCTCTAAAGCGGTAACAATACAATTTATTAAGTAGAATATTATGATCTATTACATCAAACGCCTTACTCAAATCCATAAATATTGATATTATTTCTTTGTTCTCCTTAGCTGTATTTACATTTTCCATAAGATTTAAAATAGCCATTTCCGTTGTTCTATTATTATGGAAGCCATATTGATTTGGAGATAATAAATTGTAGGATTCTAAATATCGCTGCATTCTACTTTACAATTTTTTCGAAAACTTTGCTGAACACATAATGAACACACCGGCCTGTAATTTGTTGCTAGTGTAGGATCACCCCCTTTAAAAAGGAGTTATACAACCAGTTGGGATTCAACTCACGTGGTCCAGATTCATCAGGCTTGGATTGTGGATCCCATCCAGTGGGAGCTACGCAGTTTGTGTCACACTGTTGGCCACTGGATCTGCCCTGAAATCAGGCCTGTGACCCTAACCCTACTAACTAGCCAGCCAGTAAAGGAATTGGAACTCAGGTCATAAAGTGGGGGGTCAAGTTTGGAGGGTAGCTAGGCTGGGACAAGGGTTAACATTCTGTGCAAGTCATTTCCGGTACTTGTCTTCCACTTGTTTTCTATCCTTTCTGCCAAATCTCACTAAGTGTTATTGGGGCTCCAGAGGTTTTGTTAATTGTGATTCATTGCAGTCCTTTTTGTTATGTTTATACTGTCACACTGAATAGTTGTTTATTTCAGATATAATAAAGAGAAAAACACAACGAGTAGTTTACTTCTATTAGGTCTACCTTTGAATTCCAGCCTTTTCTTGGACCCTGAGTGGTTGGGTCTCCTACTCAGTGGAGAGTCAGATTGAGACACCTGAACTAGGGGAAGTCCTTTACAGTTAACGTGCGAGTCGAACCTGAATAATCTGGAAATAAACCACTGACCAGAGAGGCATTCCTAGATACCAGAGGAGATTACATCTTTGCCCAGTCTCTTGACTATCCCGAACCCAGAAACGTGAAAAGGTGCTGGGTGATTCGACAAAACATACTTGGGGACTACGGCCTACGCAGCAGTTTGTAAGATTGAAGTCTGCGAAAGGTCGGCAAGCACCAATCACAATATGAATAGATTTACTTTTGATATACAAACAATAATAGTCCTTTCTACAAAAAATATCACTAATGACGCAATAACCTTTATACGTATTAGAAGATCTATATCGCAAAATGAACGACAAAAATGTTAATAACCATCCGACTTGATCTACTGTAGCTAAAATCTTTGACACAGTACCTTACGATATACAGACACAGTATTGTCACACAGTACCTCACGACATACTCTTAAAAACGTTGGAACAGTACAGATTCAGGGGACCACGAACAACCCATCCATGGACTTTGCACTCAGCTCCGATTGAATGCTGTCATGTTTTTTCCAAATATTAAAAGCCTGACCCTATAATACATATATATATATATATATATTAACCACATTCAAAGAAAAATATTTTGTATGAGGAATTAAAAATTTCAAATTATTTTATTCCCCCCCCCCCCCCCCCCCCCTTTCCCCCTTTATATCTTATTATTTTTCTTCTTTTGAACTACATCATTTTTTAAAATTTATTTTTCTCATTTCTTCTTTCAATGTAAGAAAGAATGTTAAAGAAAAACTTAATTCATATAATAAATTTTGCAACCTCTCTTCGGGAAGACGAAAAAAACAAAAAATGATGTCGATAATCCAGCAGGGTTGAAGCACATTAAACAGAAAAAAACAAAAAGAAAAGTTTTCTATGATGAAAAAATTATATTCTTGAGTGTTTTCACTACGGTGGGTCTGGTGAGTTGTTGGATAGAAGACCGTTCTCTTACATCCAGATTACGTAGTGATCGGATTCGGATCCCCCCCCCCTACCCCGTAAAGCTGTATGTCCCCCTCCGTAGTATGACTTTAGACGTCGCGGAGAAGGTTAAACAAACCCACCGGGCCACCATTACAGCGTCAGGCTTTTAATTTTTGGAAAAAAACATGACAACATTGAATCGGAGCTGAGTGCAAAGTCCATGGATGGATTGTTCTTGGTCCCCTGAATCCGTACTGTTCCAACGTTTTTAAGAGTATGTCGTGAGGTACTGTGTGACAGTACTGTGTCTGTATATCGTAAGGTACTGTGTCAAAGATTTTAGCTACAGTAGATCAAGTCGGATGGTTATTAACATTTTTGTCGTTCATTTTGCGATATAGCTCTTCTAATGTAGAGGTTATTGCGTCATTGGTGGTATTTTTTCTAAAAAGGACAATTATTGTTTGTATATCAAAAGTAAATATAATCATATTGTGATTGATGCTTGCCAACCTTTCGCAGACTTCAATCTTACAATCTAAATTTTCTTATATGACTAAATCTTAATATATTATTACTAACATTAAAAACAAATTTGCACATTTTGATTTTTTGTGATATTTCTTTTCTTTTAGAAGAGTTCACGCTTAAAAATACTTATCATAGAAAACATTATATTTAATGGTTAACATTTTTACAGCATGAAATATATAAAAAAATGGTACTTGTGGGTTATCTGTCGCCACTTTTTAATATTTTTGTTATTTATTTATTTTTATATTAAGAGAAGAATCCTCTTCTCTTAATATATAAAAATAAATAAATAAAAAAATATTAAAAAGTGGCGACAGATAACCCACAAGTACCGTTTTTTATTTAACCAAACTAGCACGACTTAACCTAACCAATCGTCAATGCCGTACAGTATAAAGAATCGTCTTCTCTTAATATATAAAAATAAATAAATAAAAAAATATTAAAAAGTGGCGACAGATAACCCACAAGTACCGAAAATTTATCGATAATCCGAACTTTTTTCAATCATTTATCGATAAATGGACTTTCGATAAGATGCATCTTATAGTTAAAAACACGCCAATTTAATAATAAAAAAAAAAAAAAAATTCTGTTTAAGGAGCTGTAACCGTAATTTACTGATACTTTTTTTTGTCTCCCTGAAGGTATTTATTAAATTCTGTTTAAAGTGCTTTTCTTTGTCTTCCCGAAAGAAGATTACAAAATTTATTAGTGTGTTTGAAGATAACAAGTTATATTACACGTTGTTCTCTTAAATAAGTAATTAGAAAGATAAATAAAAAAATCAAATTAATACATAAAAAAAATAATATAAAATAATATTTTTAAGAAAAATTGAAAAATATCTTAAAATTATTATGATATATTATGTATTTTCTTCTATTGTGGGTAACTAATTTGTTTGTTCATCTGGTGTTTTTCCAATATATTTATTTAGCAAATTTATCTAATGATTTATTTAATTTTCTATTTAATTTATACATTCTACGGTAGGAAATATTAATTTTTATTTATTTTATTATTGATATTTTTAATATATAGCCCAGTAAAGCCTAAAGCTTAAAGGCCAAATTAAATTAAATAAATAGTGCAGTTTCACAATTATTTGTCATTGTAAAATGTAGACCACTGTATTTATTTTATTATTAATAATAATAAAGGTTATTCTATATATATATATATATATATATATATATATATATATATACGTAGGTACCAGGTGAACCAAAAGTAGGTGGACAGTAGGTTGAATAGGGTTTGTGTTATATTATATAGTTTATAACTATGGTGTTCATTATAACTATGGTGTTTGTGTTATATTATATTAAATAGTGAGAACATGCATTTAACATTAGAGCAGCAACTGAACCAGCCTGGTGTCACTGTTTGGGGTGGTATTTCAAGTTCTGGTGTTTTAGGACCAATTTTTGTTGATGGAACAGTCACAGGTGATAAGTATCTCGAAATTCTAATGATGAAGTTGTTCCACACTTACAACAACAGCCTAAATTCACATGACCTCTATTTCCAACAAGATGGGCCCCTCCACATTATTCAAGAGCAGTCCGTGAGTATCTTGATGAAACATTTCCCGAGAAATGGATCGGCCGAAGAGGTCAAATTGAATGGCCTGCACGTTCACCTGACTTTACCCCAATGGATTTTTTTTTCTTTTGGGGTACTCAAGGACAAAGTTTATAGTCGAAAACCACGAAGTGTTGGTGATTTGAAAAATTACATCAGAGATGCATTTCAAGAAATTAATGCACAAAGAAACTTGTGCAAAAATGTTTGTCGAAGTGTGAAAGGTAGACTTCAAAGCTGTGTAAATTGTGATGGACAGCAATTTGAGCACCTGCTTGATAAATTTTCAGTGCTTTTGTATTGTATTGGTATAAGTTCATTTTTTTTTTATTTGTATTATAGTATACAAAAAAATTAAATATAATTGTATATGTTTATTCTCAAATAAACGTTATCATTTACTGTCCACATACTTTTGGTTCACCCGGTATATATATATATAATATAATATATATATATTATTTATATATATATATATATATTAATTATGCGGGTTGCTTCTACAGAGCTTCAATTTAATATTTAGTAGAAATCCAATGACAAGGAGAAATGTAAATGCCATGAAAAGTCTTCTTTATTGCGCAACGTTTCGAGCAATACGCTCATCTTCAGGCTGTTTAATAACAATGTGAAATTAAAATCAATATTGAATGAAAAACAAACAGAAATTTCTATAACCTATTCGTAAAGACAAATTTTAAAAGACTGAGAAAAGAGGGTTAAGTTCTAAGTTATACAGATTTACATATCAAAATTAAGAAGTTATTTTTAAATACATGTAGTAAATGTGAAATTAATACACTGGAAAAATTACCAATAGTACACTGGAACAATGGAGCTATCTACCTTATACAGCAGTATCCGAGGCCGACTAATTTGACAGAGGAGATGGGAATGAAAGATGGCGAGGGAGATAGGGGAAGGAGGGATTATAAGGAATTGGGGAAGGAGGAGGGATCATAGCAGATTGAGAGGGACGGACGATGAGTCAACATTCAGACTAGGGGACAATGCTTTAATGAAAAGGGATTCTAAAATTCTTAGTGAGTTGGGACAAGTATTACAACCAAGAATTTTAAAATTGTCTAAAGTGACATCAATTTTGCATTTGATGCTATGTTCACGTATGCTGGAGGCTTCCTTAGTTTTTAAAATTTTACCTGTTCGGCCACTTATTCCCATATGCGAATAAAATCTAGCCCTGAGAGAGCGAACAGTGCTGCCGATGTAATTCCCAAGGAGACACCTAGGGCAGGTAAATAAATATACAACACCGCTACGCAACGAGTCAGGGGTTCGATCCTTCGCTGAGAAAAAGCTACCTAAAGACGTTTTATTAATAAATATGATGCGGAAATCAGTATGATAAAAAAATTCCTTAACAATTTTGTAAATTTAAGCTTAAATTCCTTATTCAAGGGACCCATTTCAGGTACCAAGAAATATTTTATATCCTTCGGCACTGTAAACATGGAAGTTGAGGGCTATAAACATTATTTAAGAAGGATCTAATTAGTTTGTCTACATATTGAACAGGAAAACTATTATTAGTAAAGTATGATCTTAGATTATTAAATTCATCATTAAGTAAGGTAAAATTAGAGGTCAAATTATATCCTCTGAACAGGAGAGTTTTAATACAAGACATTATAGTTGAAATCAGAAAACTAAAAAAATTCATGCCCAAACCAGTGAAAGTGGGTTTCCTATAAACTGATGTAGTAATAGAATCACCGTTTTTCGAAATTAAAAGATCTAAGAAGGGGAGGGAGCCATTTTGCTCAGTTTCCATTGTATACGTTATATTGGGGTGCAAAGAATTTAGGAAGTTAAAGAATTGTTGCGCTTGTACCGCATTATCAAAGACTGCTATCGAATCATCAACGAAGCGTCGATAGAAAATTGGCTTGAGATGAGTGGGAGATTGTCTAAAAATTACACTTTCTAAATGAGTCATAAAAAAGTCAGCTGCTAGCGGTCCGACTGGTGATCCCATCCCTACCCCATCAATTTGTTGGTAAACCTTATTGTTGAAAGTGAAATAGCATTGTTTGAAGACCAATTCTAAAAGTTCCTTCAAATGAGACAATGAAAAACCATGAAAATTATCCACTGAGCTAAAAACCCTATCTAAAATAATGGCAATAGTTTCAGATACAGGTACATTTGTGAAAAGTGACTTTACATCAAAACTGACAAAAACTTTTTTGAATCGAAGTTTTTACCCAGGAGTTCTTTTTGGAATTCAAACGAGTTATTTATAGTGTAAACATTTTTCGCAAAGGGGGACAGGAGACGAACAACAAATTTTGCCAATTGAAAGGTGGGTAAGTTATACGAAGCTAAAATAGGACGGAGAGGTGTTCCAGCTTTATGGATTTTAGGCAGACAGTATAATTGAGCAAGATTAGCACCAGATGCGAACAACTGAGAGTAAGTATCATTTTTTATTATCTTTAAGGACTTTAGTCGTGACAGAAATCTATTAACCTGGTCTTCTAACCTTACAATGACTTTATTTACAGGTTCTAGAATTTGTTTGAATTTAGTAAGATCACTTAGGATTTCATTAGTTTTGTTTATGTAGTCCGATTTATTCAAAATAACACCTCTCCGTCCTATTTTAGCTTCGTATAACTTACCCACCTTTCAATTGGCAAAATTTGTTGTTCGTCTCCTGTCCCCCTTTGCGAAAAATGTTTACACTATAAATAACTCGTTTGAATTCCAAAAAGAACTCCTGGGTAAAACTTCGATTCAAAAAAGTTTTTTGTCAGTTTTGATGTAAAGTCACTTTTCACAAATGTACCTGTATCTGAAACTATTGCCATTATTTTAGATAGGGTTTTTAGCTCAGTGGATAATTTTCATGGTTTTTCATTGTCTCATTTGAAGGAACTTTTAGAATTGGTCTTCAAACAATGCTATTTCACTTTCAACAATAAGGTTTACCAACAAATTGATGGGGTAGGGATGGGATCACCAGTCGGACCGCTAGCAGCTGACTTTTTTATGACTCATTTAGAAAGTGTAATTTTTAGACAATCTCCCACTCATCTCAAGCCAATTTTCTATCGACGCTTCGTTGATGATTCGATAGCAGTCTTTGATAATGCGGTACAAGCGCAACAATTCTTTAACTTCCTAAATTCTTTGCACCCCAATATAACGTATACAATGGAAACTGAGCAAAATGGCTCCCTCCCCTTCTTAGATCTTTAATTTCGAAAAACGGTGATTCTATTACTACATCAGTTTATAGGAAACCCACTTTCACTGGTTTGGGCATGAATTTTTTTAGTTTTACTGATTTCAACTATAAGATGTCTTGTATTAAAACTCTCCTGTTCAGAGGATATAATTTGACCTCTAATTTTACCTTACTTAATGATGAATTTAATAATCTAAGATCATACTTTACTAATAATAGTTTTCCTGTTCAATATGTAGACAAACTAATTAGATCCTTCTTAAATAATGTTTATAGCCCTCAACTTCCATGTATTACAGTGCCGAAGGATATAAAATATTTCTTGGTACCTGAAATGGGTCCCTTGAATAAGGAATTTAAGCTTAAATTTACAAAATTGTTAAGGAAATTTTTTTATCATACTGATTTCCGCATCATATTTATTAATAAAACGTCTTTAGGTAGCTTTTCTCAGCGAAGGATCGAACCCCTGACTCGTTGCGTAGCGGGTTGTATATTTATTACCTGCCCTAGGTGTCTCCTTGGGAATTACATCGGCAGCACTGTTCGCTCTCTCAGGGCTAGATTTTATTCGCATATGGGAATAAGTGGCCGAACAGGTAAAATTTTAAAAACTAAGGAAGCCTCCAGCATACGTGAACATAGCATCAAATGCAAAATTGATGTCACTTTAGACAATTTTAAAATTTGGTTGTAATACTTGTCCCAACTCACTAAGAATTTTAGAATCCCTTTTCATTAAAGCATTGTCCCCTAGTCTGAATGTTGACTCATCGTCCGTCCCTCTCAATCTGCTATGATCCCTCCTCCTTCCCCAATTCCTTATAATCCCTCCTTCCCTATCTCCCTCGCCATCTTTCATTCCCGTCTCCTCTGCTCAAATTAGTCGGCCTCGGATACTGCTGTATAAGGTAGATAGCTCCATTGTTCCAGTGTACTATTGGTAATTTTCCAGTGTATTAATTTCACATTTACTACATGTATTTAAAAATAACTTCTTAATTTTGATATGTAAATCTGTATAACTTAGAACTTAACCCTCTTTTCTCAGTCTTTTAAAATTTGTCTTTACGAATAGGTTATAGAAATTTCTGTTTGTTTTTCATTCAATATTGATTTTAATTTCACATTGTTATTAAACAGCCTGAAGATGAGCGTATTGCTCGAAACGTTGCGCAATAAAGAAGACTTTTCATGGCATTTACATTTTCTCCTTGTCATTGGATTTCTATAAATATATATATATATATATACACAATGTCGTAACACCGCTTCCCTGGAGATCAGCGAGGTTAAGGGACATTGGGTCTGGGTAGTAGTTGGATGGGAGCCCGTCCTCCTCGCCCAGATTATGTAGCGACCCGTGGTTCTGATCCCACGTAAAGCTGTAGGTCCCCTCCGTCATATGACCTTAGATGTTGCGAAGGAGGTTAAGCAACCCCAATAAAATATATATATATATATATATATGCTCCTCGGTGGTGTAGTGGTTAGCATCGTTGACTACGTATCCACCATCATTGGTTTCGATTCCCAGCGATAGCAGGTGACGCTTAGCTTACCCAGCTGTTCAACCTTCCCTACAAAAAAAATTGGTAAATAAATGGGCACCCTTTTATTTATCAACCTAGTTAGGAAGCTGGGCTGCTGATGGGGAGGTCGAATCCAGGCGACGACTTTGTAATTTGTAACCACCCGTGGTGGGTCATAGTTAGGAGTCCACGTTAAACCGTAGATCTAACGTGGGCCAACAAATTTTGTCAAGCTTGCTCTTAACACTTGCGCGCGCCTGGTTGAGCCTGGCTATCTGTCCTCTTTTATTCACGTTTTCATTTCTTCCCCCCCCTTTATCTCCTCCTTTCCCACCTCTCTGAGGACGCCCGGTAGTTCAGTGGGTGCGGTGGTGGACTCCGAGAGGTGTGGCAATGGTTCGCTCCCGGCATCTGTTTTTGCTCTGGCTCGGGTGACGTTTGGAGCACATTCATCCATCCCCACATCGTGTGGAAATGAGCTTCCTAGATTTTACCTGTTTACTTTTATTAATTTTCCGTGAAGGTATTGTAAGTTTGCTTTTATCCACGCTCAACATATGATATATCACGGTTTTGTGCAAAATATCTATAAACATTTATTACGCACTCTCGCATTTCAGTTGAAGTACGTATCAGCATGAAGGTTACTAAAAATTTTTTTAGATCTTTCCTACAGAATATCCAACTTCGGTAATATTGAGCCGATCAGATAACCCATCAGTACCCACAATACTCGCATACAATAAAAACTAAGCACGCAGTATAGCTAGCTACTTCGTAGTATACAGTAGTTAATCACTATGCAAAAATAAGTCACTTAAACAGAGAGAACAACCAGAAACACGCAGACAGACAAACAGCCAGACACGAGAAAACCTACAAACTCAACACGACCATTATACCCTTCAATACAGACCAGACCACCAAGATCATCAAAAACATTAAGAATTCGAAGGCTACTGGACCAGACAACATAATTATCTAACATACACCTTAAACAATTAGGCCCACAGGGAATACTAGCTCTCACAAACATCAGCACATATTCATACCAATACTGTATTATTCCTGACATATGGAAACAAGGTAAAATTATTACATTACTCAAACCAAACAAAAATCAAACTGAACCAGTTTCCTATAGATCCATTACTTTACTATGCACACCTTCCAAAGTAACAGAAAGACTAATCTTACAAATCACCAACCCACACGTACCACTATCGCCTACTCAACATGGATTCAGACCTCACCACTCAACCACGACATTACTCACTAACCTCACGCAGCACATCATGGATGGCATCAACTCCAGACGACCAGCTCAACGTACACTATTAGTAACAATAGACATTAGTAAAGCATTTGATGCTATCCCACGCTTCCCTCTCATAAACAAAATACTCAACACAAACATGCACAATAACGCGAAAAGGTGGCTGAGCAATTATCGGTGCTACTATAGCGTGATTCCTACCGGTGACTTCGATACTTAGATAGGGTGATTCCTACCCGTTTTGGTTTGAAACTACAGTACTGACTGTACTGTAGAGTGTGATTCCTATCCAAGGTATAAATGAAAATATAATAAATATAAAATGCTATTTATTATTCAATTTTATTTATTTAAAAAATAGTTTCGGTGCTACTATAGTATGTGGTCTACCTACGATTGGTTAGGTTTAGTCACGATATTTTCGTTAAAACTAACGAAAATATCATGACTAAACCTAACCAATCGTCAAGGGCGATGGACATTGGAATGTAAACAAGCAATTAGTAAACAAGGTAAGAAGCCATAATTAAAAGGTAGACCGCCGAATCGAGGTAGGAATCACGCTATAGTAGCACCCAATTATCTTTCAGGAAGATACTCACGTGTTACATTTAATGGCAAGTCATCCAAAAATAGTGATCATATTTTTAGGAAAAGCGGGGACATTTTCTATTTTTGGAGTTATAAACTAAAATGACTATATTTTCAGGAGCCAAAAGCGGGACACCTCTGTACTTATATATATATATATATATATATATATATATATAATATATATATATATATATATGATGAATAAAACCACGAAGGAAAGGAAAACACAAAATGGTGCTCAAGCGCTTTCGTCTAATGACATCCTGAGGATGTCATTAGACGAAAGCGCTTGAGCACCATTTTGTGTTTCCTTTCCTTCGTGGTTTTATTCATCATAAATATTTTTCACGTGTTACTTTCGTGAAATAATTTTCATATATATATATATATATATATATATATATCTCATATCATATCATATCATATCATATAATTATTACTTCACTGCTTGTATTTTCTCTTGAGTATATAATTCTGAAAAAAATATTAACTCAACTGAGAATGGCTTATATCTATGATATACCAATACACAATATTATCGTACTTGCTTTTCAATTC
>JAJOZX010013275.1:82500-93836 GCA_023014485.1 Bathynomus jamesi | reverse complement strand
AAAATAATGGTGTATCTCTCTCTTCTCCTTTCTAGTGAATATAGGTCTAGTTCGCGTAAGTTTTCCCAGTAATTTAGTTCTTTGCACCCGTTGATCTTGGCTGTGAAGCTTCTCTGGATCCCTTCCAGCTGTCTAATGTCTTTTTATATGGGCATGTTATGACCGAGCAGTATTCCAATTTGGGTATGATCAGGGTTTTCAGTAGAGGAATCATTACATTCCTATCCCTTCGTTTAAAGGTTCTCAATATCTGTCCCGTTATTCTCTTTGCTCTGTTTACTGCTATCTTATTTTGTGTTTAAAATTTCGCATCATCTGTCATTACAACCCCTAAATCTTTTGCTCTAGAATTTCTCTGAATTTCCTGTCCATTTGGGGTATAATATTCCATGGATTTTAAGTCTTCTCTTTTTCCGAACCGTAACAGCTGAAATTTCTCTGTGTTAAACTTCATATTGTTGTCTTCCGTCCACTTGTAGATTCTCTTTATGTTGGTTTGTAGAGATCCTATATCTTCTGGGTTCCTTATTTTTCTACTGATCTTTGTGTCATCGGCAAAGGATGTTACTGTGCTGTCTCTGGTAACGTCCTCATCTATGTCAGTTCCTTGTGGTACTGAACTGAGGACCTCTGAGTCTGATGAAGATACTCCTTGTACTGTAACAACTTCCGCTGCTCACTAAGGAAATTATATATCCATTTCCCTACTTTTCCTGTTATTCCCATATATTTCAGTTTATGTATTATGATTGCATGGTCACACTTGTCAAACGCTTTAGCAAAGTCTGTGTATAGTACATCAATAATGTTGTAGTGTTCCATTAGTTGTGATAGGCATGATCTGCCTGACCGAAACCCATGTTGGTTATCATTTAATTTTTTTCTGAGTTTCCAAAAAGCATAGATTTTCTGTCTAACTATTTTTTCAAATATTTTAGTGAGATGAGATGTAAGCGACACGGACTATAGTTTTTGGCCTCGGATCGATCTCCTCCTTTATATATTGGGACTATGTTCGCGCTCTTCAGTATTTCTCCCGTGTCTAGTGATCGTCCCATATCCAGCATAGGGGCTCAGCGATTGCATTCTTGCAGTTTTTGATCAGTGTGACATTCCATTTATCCGGTCATGCCGTTGAGTGTTTTTAGTTTCCCTATGGCTCGTGTAATATCATCCGTCGTAAAGTCGAAGTCCGTTATACTTTCTCCTTGTAATTCTTCTTCAAAGAACGCTTTCTATCGCATATCAATTTGTCAGTTTTTGGGATACTGAAAGATGATTCTTACTGAGCTCTTAATATTTCAGATACTTCTGTTAGATCATCAGATAAAGCTATATATAGTCACGTGCTTATATATATATGTATAGAAACGACGTAAGTATAGAGGAGCGCTCTGCACACGAGGAAGAGAAATAACGAACAAATGAAAAAATGAGGTGAACCGCCAGGGAATCGAACCCAGGATCTTCCGATTGCCGGTCAGATGCGCTATCCATTACACCACGGGCCTCGATCAGTCATAAGTCGAAATTCTCCTACATAGGGCAGAAACCAATGCCCTGAGAGGGCACCCTCGCAAATCGTGAATATGTACATTTAACTGCAATGACCACGCAGTATATTAATGTATAGAAACGACGTAAGTATAGAGGAGCGTTCTGCACACGAGGAAGAGAAATAACGAACAAATGAAAAATGAGGTGAACCGCCCGGGAATCGAACCCAGGATCTTCCGATTGCCGGTCAGATGCGCTATCCATTACACCACGGGCCTCGATCAGTCATAAGTCGAAATTCTCCTACATAGGGCAGAAACCAATGCCCTGAGAGGGCACCCTCGCAAATCGTGAATATGTACATTTAACTGCAATGACCACGCAGTATATTAATGTATAGAAACGACGTAAGTATAAGGGAGCGTTCTGCACACGAGGAAGAGAAATAACGAACAAATGAAAAATGAGGGGAACCGCCCGCCTCATTTTTCATTTGTTCGTTATTTCTCTTCCTCGTGTGCAGCAGAACGCTCCATTATACTTACGTCGTTTCTATACGTTAATATACTGCGTGGTCATTGCAGTTAAATGTACATATTCACGATTTGCGAGGGTGCCCTCTCAGGGCATTGGTTTCTGCCCTATGTAGGAGAATTTCGACTTATGACTGATCAAGGCCCGTGGTGTAATTGATAGCGCATCTGACCGACAATCGGAAGATCCTGGGTTCGATTCCCGGGCGGTTCACCTCATTTTTCATTTGTTCGTTATTTCTCTTCCTCGTGTGCAGAACGCTCCTCTATACTTACGTCGTTTCTATACATTAATATACTGCGTGGTCATTGCAGTTATATATATTATATATATATATATATATATATATATATATATATATATACACATTTAACTGCAATGACCACGCAGTATATTAATGTATAGAGCCTCCGTCAAAGCGAATGAAGTATGATGCTGGCTTTAAACTGAAAGTAATTGCTTATGCATGTGAGACAAATAACAGTGCTGCAGCACTGGAGGTCTAACGTCTGTGCTTCATCCTCTTGATGTATGCATTAATAAGCCATTTAAGGACAAAATGCGTATGCAATGGAATAACTGGATAGCTGAGGGCGAAAGTCTTTCACAAAAGGTGGTAACTGGTAATATGCGTGCCCCATCGCTAGATGCTTTATGCAGATTTGTGATAAATTCTTGGGAAGCCATTGGAATTGAAATTGTTCAAAAATCATTCAAAAAATGTGGGATTAGTAATCAAATGGATGGGATGGAAGATGATTTGTTGTGGAGAGATAGTGATAACGAAGAAGATGCAGTAAACAATTTAAGCGATTCCAATTCAGATTCAGATACATATGTGTATATATATATATATATATATATATATATATATATATATATATATACAGGGTGTTCCAAAAAACTAGGTATATACTCTTTATAACATCATATATTTTATAATTTAAAAAAAACCAAACAATATATTGTTATAGCAATTGCCAATGAAAGGTAAATTAGTAATCTAAGTGATCAAAATGTTATAGCGAGTTGTTTGCATATAAAATTTAATTAACTACGCCAAGTGCTCAAAATGTTCTCCGGCGGCATGAATGCACTTTTGAATGCGTCGACTAACTGATTCGCAGACATGGACTAATGTGGATGCTGTGATGGTCGCCCACTTTTCCCTAATTGCATCCTTAAGGTGTTCGAGTGTTGCAGGTCTTGTACCATAAACTGCATCCTTCAGGTAGCCCCACAAGTGAAAATCAAGTGGAGTCAAGTCCGGTGAACGTGGAGGATACTCAACGCTTCCTCTTCGTCCTATCCAACGGTTAGGCAACGTTTCATCGAGGTACCTTCTGACATCACAATGATAATGAGGGGGGGCTCCATCTTGTTGAAAGTAAAAGTCGTCGTTTCAAAACAACTTCCGAACTGCAGGTATAATTTCTGTCCGCAGCATGTCGAGATATGCGGCACCGGTAACTGTCCCATTAAAGAAAAATGGTCCAACCAAACCCCTGGATGATAAACCACACCATGCTGTTAATCCTGGTAAATTAACATGTTTATCCACATAAACGTGTGGATTATCAAGTGACCAGTACCCGCAGTTGTGTCGATTTACTGTGCCATTCAGCTTGAAGGTAGCTTCATCAGACCACACGATTTTGTTGGCAAACTGTACGTCTTCGGCTTCCATTGACTGAAACCATTCACAAAATTCGAGTCTGCGATCAGGGTCATCTTCAGTCATGGCGTGTAACAGACTTGGAATGTAGCTTTTCCATTTTGCCGACTTTAAAATCCGGTGAACACCTGATTTGCTGATTCCTGTCTCACGGGCGCATTGCATAAGTGATTTCTGTGGTGATCGATTAAATTTTTGCAACACTAAAACGGAGTTTTCATCACTCGCACTTGATTTGCGTCTTCCAAATATTCGCTTGTTCATATCTTGAGCAGATATCCCTCTGCCTCAAACTTGTCACGGATGCTTGTAATGGCGAGACGTGTCGGTGGCTTTGTACCAAATTCCCGGATTCATTGCCGCTGGACTTCGGACACATTCTCAAATTTCCAATACCATTTCAGAACACTTTTTCGTTGCTCCAGTGTCAAACGTTTACACAACATGGGTTCTTTTGCTGAACTGAATAAAGTTGAATGCTATAGAGTTTGTATCGTGGAATGAGTGCGTAGGCTAAGTCCGAAGCAAGCTAGTGAGTGACTAGACTACGTTCGGTCCATAGGCTTCGCCATTACAAGGCCTTTGATAAAACAAGGCCAGGCTTAGTCGACGCATTCAAAAGTGCATTCATGCCGCCGGAGAACATTTTGAGCACTTGGCGTAGTTAATTAAATTTTATATGCAAACAACTCGCTATAACATTTTGATCACTTAGATTACTAATTTACCTTTCATTGGCAATTGCTATAACAATATATATATATTTTTTTTAAATTATAAAATATATGATGCTATAAAGAGTATATAGTTTTTTTGGGACACCCTGTATATATATATATATATATATATTGTGTGTGTGTCTGTATGTATGCTTCCTGTAGCAACATTATACGTGCATATGGATATATGTGTGCGTGTGCATAGGCGTATGAAGCGGGGGTCTCGGGGGGGGGGCGGTGCACCATCAACTGGTATAAAAATAATAATCAACTGTAATATTGATATTATTTTTGTTGTTAATATTACTATTGTTTTGTCTATTCTACTACCCTACATATACTTAAAAATGCATTAACTATCTCACTATTATATGTATAGTAGCGGAGCGACCCTGCATTGCCCGGGTGGAAGTTGAACGCTTTTGGCTTGTTTCAAACATTAAGTAAAAAAAAGCAAAGCAGGTTGTAAAATATTCTTGTATTTTCTTGACTTTCTCCATAGCTTTTACAAACAAAATCAACAGTTGATGTAAACAACCTTATGGAAATTCTGACATAAGGTTCTAAGTCAAAGCTTCGGGGTAAACGACATTTACAGTCTTTTCTCCAGGAGCAAGGATGAAGAGGTTGTTTGAAAGGAAGGTTCTAGAAGTTTTTAGAAGCTCCCAGAAAGTACTTTATTGTACCATATTGTGTTGTTATTGAACCATGTAATGCCATTGTAGAATGTTACAGAAAATTCAAGAAAGTTCAAAGGAAAAAGCGAAAACATTCTGAAAATTCCATAAAATCAGCACAAAACGACCTCCAGTGACCTCCTGGAGGTCATCTGACCTCATCCGAACCCCATAAATTGACCATTTCCTACAACTTTTTACTTCATAAACAAGTCCAAATTTGGCCTCCTAAGCCGGGAAACGGCAAAAACGGCCTCTAGCGACCTCAGATGACCTCGGAGGCCGATGTCACATAGCCTATGTTTTTTCCCGGCCTCAGTTACCCCTATCCCCTAAGTCTCATTCAAATCTAGCCAGTGGTTTGGCCATCCATAAATAACAAAGTTCGCAGACAGTTCGACCGTCACAAATATATACATGTGTGTTATTGTATATTACTCTGGATATATGTAGCAAAGAACAATAAAATTATCATTATATTACTTATACTTTCACTCAAAAACATTGTACCATTTTTAAACATTATAAACAGAGTATACAGGGTGTTTCAGGTCGACCGTAGAAATATGGAACATACCAAATACAAACTACAAATTCCGCCAATTTCCATATTTCTAGGATCGACCTGAAACACCCTGTATTTAATCCCAATCGTTATCTCATTTTCAAAGTAGACGTACGGGAAGGCACTTAAACTGCATCATTATTAGTGAAAATGAAAGAAATGAAAAATGGAGAAAATGAAAAAGTTTATTGGCAGACCAAAGTCTATACTATGACAAATATTAATAATACGAACTGACATTGATGAATCATTTTAATTGATTCAGCAAACGAATGCTTTTTTAAATACAGGGTGGTCCAAAAGTTTCTATCTATTTTGCTGAAATAATTATATTTGTATTTTATTTTCTACAGGCCATAGATGATGATGGATGTACAAGAACATGTGATTGTAGTAACACTATGTATCCAAGGGAAGAAGTGCAAAGAAATTTGAGAAAAATTCGAAAGAAGATTTCATAAACCAGGACCTACAGACAAAGCAATTCGCGAGCTGGTCAATAAATTTAAAAGAACACGATCTGTTCATGATGAGGCAAGATCTGGACGCCCAGGTACTATGACATTGTACATTGTGCAAAGAAATTTGAGAAAAATTCGAAAGAAGATTTCATAAACCAGGACCTACAGACAAAGCAATTCGCGAGCTGGTCAATAAATTTAAAAGAACATGATCTGTTCATGATGAGGCAAGATCTGGACGCCCAGGTACCTCTCAAGAAAACGTCGAATTGGTAAGAGATGCCTTTGAAACAAATCCTAGAATGTCAACTCGCACACCATCACGTAGACTGAGCAGACCCAAAAACTGTTTTAACGATTTTAAAATCAACATTAAAAAAGAAAAGTTACCATATTCAAGTGCTACATCAGTTACACGAAGAGGATTATCCAAACCGAGCCGCCATGTGCACAGAATTGATTGAAAAAATTCGTCTAAAATTTATTAAACCACATTCTCTTCAGCGATGAGGCAACATTCTACACATGCAGAAAGGTTAATTAACATAATTGCCGTATCTGGGCTGCTGAAAAACTAACCGAGTTCTACGAATGGGGGAGAGATTCTCCTAAAGTTAATGTCTGGTTGGGTATGACAAGATCGACGATTTGCGGACCTTTTTTCTTTGCAGAAGCTACGGTAACAGGGCCAATTTCTCCTGACATGCTTCAGCAGTTTCTCGAACCCCAGCTTCGTTCAGATGGTATTCTCGACACTGTTGTCTTTCAACAACGTGGAGCTCCATGTCACAATGCAAACATCGTTCGGGCGTACCTTGAGGAGCTCTTACCAAATCGCTGGATTGGACGTGATGGAAACAGGCCGTGGGCAGCACGATTTCCGGATTTAACACCAAATGTTAGACTTGTTTGCGTGGGACTTTATAAAGTCTGAGATTTACAAAACAAGAGTTACAAACCTGCAGGATCTGCGAACCCGCATTGTCGCGGCAGTCGCTAAAATAACCCCAGAGATACTTGAGAATGTGTTCTGCAATGCAGTGGATAGATTTGAGATTTGCAGAGACACTGATGGTGCTCACATCGAATCTTAGACCTAAGCTTGATAAATAAATGTACGAGGGTGGGCTGAAAAGTAATGCCTCCACTTGAATAATTCTGGATTGTGTAGAGGTAGCCAGATAAAACCGGTTTTGTGTTATAACTTGATATCCCCACCCCATTCCAGATTGTTTAGAGGTAACCAGATAAAACCACTTTTGTGTTATAGCCTAATATAGCCTATACTCACTCCACACGTTGGTTCAGTACCGATTACAATGGGAAGGAGTAAAGACGTTCGCTTCCAGCAACGTGCCGTAATTGAATTTTTGACCGCGGAAAGTATTGCTCCCATAGACATTCATCGGCGAATGCAAGCTGTGTACGGCAAACTGCGTTGATGCGAGTACCGTTCGACGTTGAGCGAAGGAGTGTAAAGAAGGAGAAACAGGGCAAGAAGATTTGCGAGACAAACCGCGAAGCGGAAGTCCTGTAACGGCAACCGACAAGTCTCATCGGAACTACGTTGACGAACTGATTCGTGGAAATCGTCGCATTAAAAAAAATAAAATTGCTGCAATGTTCGATATCTCCAAAGAGCGAGTGGGACACATTATCAGTATTCTCGGTTACCGAAAGGTCTGCGCCAGATGGGTGCCTCGCATGCTCACTGCCGAGATGAAAACCGAGAGACTACGCATTTGCCAAGAAAATCTGCATCGCTCCGAAAATGAAGGAGATGAATTTCTGCACAGCATTTTGACAGGAGACGAGACCCTGAAAATAAGCGGCAATCCATGGCATATCGGCACAAAAATTCACCGCAACCAAAAAAACTCAAAGTTCGAAAATCGGCTGGAAGAGTGATGATGACTGTTTTTTAGGATATCAATGGTGGTGTTCTCGAAGACTTTACGAAAAAAGGGACAACAATCAATTCCGCACGTTATATTGAAACTCTGAAGAAGTTGAAAAAAGGGATCAGGAGGGTTCGCACCCACAAAAACGCAGTCATTGTTCACCATGACAACGCACGGCCTCACACCAGTGTTCAAACGCGAGAAGCAATTGAGGATCTGCAATTCACCGTCTTACCGCATCCACCATACAGCCCCGATTTAGCACCATGCGATTTTCACCTCTTTCCTAAACTTAAAGAACATCTCCGTGGAAATCGCTACGAGTCTGACGAAGAAGTTAAGGCCGCTGTGAAATTTTGGTTTCGTAGTCAAAGCGCCGTTTTACCAGGATGAATTTCAAAAACTCATTTATCGTTGGCGTAAATGTATCGAGGTAGAGGATGATTTTATAGAAAAGTAAATGTATCTTTTTTAATAATAAACTCTAAGGTACATATCTGCTTTTGTTTCGATAAAATCCTTCAACCTGTTTAAAATTTATTTGAGTGGAAGCATTACTTTTCAACTCACCCTCGTACAATGTTACAACATTTTTATCCTAAAATACTATTATTTCAGCAAAACAGATAGGGACTTTTGGACCACCCTGTACAGGAATAATTCGTTTGTTGCAATGAAATCTCTAAATATGCGGGAACATTATATATTATATATATATATATATTTATATATATATATATATATATATATATATATATATATATATATATACAGTGGTGGGCACCGTTAACCAAAAAGTTAACTTCGTTAACCGCTAATCCGTTAATTCGTTAAACATGTAATGGAAGTTACCGATAAACCGTTAACGTTAACTTTTATTATAAAAAAAATGAAAAACACAATATATATATAATTTAATTTTCCCTCTTCTTCTCGTTCTCCATTTTGTCCATGAGATGCATGTTGCCCTTCATGAAAATTAGCATATCAAAGTTTTCATCAGACAGGGATGATCTCTTGGCCCTCAGGATGTCCTTGCCCATAGAGAACAAACGCTCCACTGCAGCACTGCAGGGGATGGCTGTGTTGAACTTGATGAACAAGTCCACCAACACTTGCTCACCCAAGAAAGTACCGGCAGGATCAACCGGGTAGAAAAATAATTATGGAGATTTTAAAGATGTGGTACCTAGAGGTACCGCCAGGACATAAAGGGTTAAGGTGAAAACGCTCCCATTGTAAGACATCAATTGACTTAATTTATGTCATCAAAGTGACAAGAGAATTGAAATCTTACCTGATCAGTTTTATGGTTCTTGAAATGTATCAAGGAGACTACTAATAAGGTACTCACAGACATATTATAAATATACATGACTTACTTGACAACGATTATTTTTAAATATTCACTAGCACAAACATGTTGCGCAAGAGACAGACTGCAAATGAAACGAATGTAGTTATTTGTTGCAATTGTTACATATATATTATTGAAAGTGCCTTAAATGCTCGTGATATTTCTTGAAAGAAGTTGAAACATTCAACTCAAATGGCAAATCTTTCCGCCTGATTTTACAGTCGACCATGTTTTGCTCAAACCAATGCCATAAATAACTACCATATTTGGTAAGACACAAATTGTGGCGACGGAAACAAATATATCGCCTGATTTTGCACTGCGGAAATGGAAATTCGTTCATCACTATTAACAGTGGCGGATTAATTGCGCACCTGCTCAGCACTGAAAATAATAGAAACTTTTAAACGTTTATTTATTAATTTTTTGGGTTAACGGACTTGAGTTAACGGAAGTTAAATGTAACGGAAGTTAATTAGTCCGATAATTATTTTCAAAGTTAACTTAAAAGTTAAATCGTTAACGAAAAAGTTAACTTCGTTAATTAACGATTAACGGATTAACGGTTTGTGCCCAGCTTTGTATATATATATATATATATATATATATATATATATATATATATATATATATATAGTCAGGGACAAAATTCTTTCTGCCTTACTTTTGTGCTTTGGTCCTTCACAACAGATTCTGATTTTTACATTTGACGAAAGCGTGCTGCTTTAACGCGTAGATCTTACGCTGAACACCGGTTTTCCACCTCATATAATTCGTATCATAAAATACTCTTAATTGAATTAATTAATTTCACGCTACTCATTGTTTGATTACAATCTACGAACGCTTTGCATCTGAACGGAATTATTCTGGTAAGCTGTCGTGTATACTCGACAATACGAGTTATATTATTCAACATCTCCATCTTACTTCTATAATTAAGCATTCCTGCGCTAATTAAGTCGAAATCGATGCCTCTTACCTGTCATAGCGCGCAGCTAAACTAATTATGAAGAAGGGTTTTCATTAAAGATATAATGAAATAAACAAGATGTAATTCTCCTCTTTAATTTCACACATTAAATATACATACTGTATTCTATACAATTAAGTTATATTTAACACAATTGCGGAACATTGTTCATCTGCACAGTGTCGACATTAAAATTTCTGAATTTGCATCATGTCCAAAATCTCGACGTTACGCGTGTCAATTAAATTAATGGTAAATTAGCTTAAATTAGGTTCAGTTAGGATACATTATGCCCGGTTAGGTTAGTCATTTTCATTGAAAATCTTAAATATACGCGCGCGATAGTTACTTTCGGTTAAAATACTGGACCAAACGTTCCATTTTTATTTGAAATTTAAAATCTATAAAGGTCGACTTCATAAAATTGGACTTCGTTCATGGAACGCTATTTAACAATATACAATAAAATTTTAAAGACGTATTTACACTTTGTGCAAAGTAATTTGACGCGTAATCCATTTTGGATCGAGATTAAATAAACGCGACTTCACGTTTGAGAGCTGAACTCCCACTTCAAAATAATTACGCGACTTTAACTAATTTTCAGCCAATTTTTAAGACGCGGAATTAAGTTAATTTGCGATCAAAAGCTGGAAATTGACGGTTTTGTAATCCCGTTATACTGTGTGTATATATATATATATATATATATATATATATATATATATATATATATATAATATTGTTTGTGTGTGTGTGAGTGGGGTTGTTTCACAATTATGAAATTTACAAATGATACACACCCACAAAGAAAAACAAAAAAGCGATTCCAAGCCCTTTCGTGTAATTAACAAAAAGATTCGGGATGCCCTGATGAGGTGTTAACTTAAATACACGAAAGAATGTGGAATAGTATATATATATATATTAGGGTGACAATAAAAATCGAAAGTTGGGGTTTTTTATTGGCCATTTGT